>CAVNYN010277073.1:0-19847 GCA_963692815.1 Nyctanthes arbor-tristis
ACAGCAACGGATTCAAAGAAAATTATTGGAGATCTCCTGCAACACCAAGTAACAAAAAAGCTAAGCTATCTAGTTCAACTGTTGATGGTGGTTCAAGTTCCTGTTCTTCAAGAAAGCCCCATAAACATCATTATAGTAATTTGGCCTCAAATGGGTCGGCTAAGTCTTATCATCACCATATGTATTCAGCTTCACGGTTTGGCTTCGGCAGCAATGATGGAAGAAGAGATTACTGTTGGTGATAGTTGGAATGATTTTTTCACGAGGATATTTATTGCTTATGCATTTGCTGTGTCTTGAAGAAGACTAAGCAATTCTTATTTGCCTTTCGGGAGATCCATTGGGAGGCTTAAGAGAGCTGGAAGGCAACTGCAGTCTGTCGTTTGAAACAAGGCTGAGACGGGCAAGGGGTTCAGTCAATATGCAGCGCTTGCTTCTTTGTATATTGGATGTCAAGGAAACATACAATCTTATTTTCAAACCCATAGCTTAATGCTGTCTTTGTATTCTCCCCCGAGTATTGTTGTTTTATTGGTGTGATATATACCCTTCTCGCTTCTGTCATTTCACTTTTTTCCCCTTCAATCCAATGTTTAAGCCGAACAGTTCTGCAATCGTAGTGTTTCAATGGAATACAATACTTGTATTTCTTAGTTAAAGGTCTGTTATTTTTGCTGCCTATTTGGAGGCTATTTGAACAGTCATTTTTTACAGTTCACAAATTTCTCTACTGTCGACATGTATTCTATAGATTTTATTGGACATCATGGTGTTTAGTGGGGCTTGTCAGTGCATCCATTGAATACTATCCCTCTATTGGACCATTCCTCAATGTGTTGAATATAGGCTTATCACATAATCTTTTAGACACTGTAAATGGTGTCTAATGGACTCTATAGAAGGGCTACTAATGTTGAGGCATTTTGCATGTAATAATTAGGACGTCATTTAAAAGTTTAAAGTTGTTAGAGGTCGATCCAATTTATGGTCTGTTTAGTATCATTTATAATTGGATTGATTTATAATATATTATTAAATATGAATTGTTGGGACACTTGTCTTATTAATTTAATTGGTTAAATTTTGTTTGGAAAGTGAAATTTTTTATTTGATGTGATGAGTGTCTGAGATGTGAGAGAAGATGATACATGTCCCAAAAATTTAAAACTTAAAATATATTATAAATGAGTTGATTTATAATAGATACCAAATGGTTCCTTAATTTTTCATGTGACGGAAGACTTGCTCTTTCTATTTTAAAAATGATCTAGCACAATATGTATAATAACCATATTACCATGTGGCATGTATTAAGATATGCGACATGGTTGTGATTTCCCATGAGTGTGTCTTAATACATTACACGTGATCATATGACACCATATGGTGTGGTACATTGATACTACTTTCTACGATGCTAATTTTGTTTGGACAATTTTCTTTGAAACAGGTGGAAGTATTCTGTGCCACATAATTGAGATAGCATATATTCTAAAACTCTCAAAACTTCATAAATTTCTACTTTCGTCTCTGGTTTATTTTGTCCATGGCATCCAATTTCTCTTCCATGCCTACTTACTCATATCATAGGCTAATCTGGCAACGGTTCGTTGTCCTCTAGCCGGAGAAGCCAGTTAGGCGTTACCAAGTGTGAGCTGAACGATGAGTCCTCTGCCGAGGCAAATTTGGCTTCAAACAGTCTCAAAACTCGAAATTGGGTCTCCCATTATTGTAACTGAGGCTCCCCAAATGGTCAAAACTGCAGCTTCTGTTCCTTGCCTACGCATTAATGCAGGTTTGGTTAAACCAGGTGACGTTGGAAGGTACATCCCGCTTTTAGTATTTTTATGATATATATATTTTTCTTTTCAAGTAACTTAAAAACTTCATCTATTATTCGTTACTGACAAGTAAAAGTTTGATCGGAGTTAACTAAACTTTTGCAGGATAGTGTCAAGAAAGCCGAAGAATGTGTGGGCAGTTCGACTTAGCGTTGGTACTTACGTCATAGATAGGAAATACTTCAAACCATTGGAGATTGATGAATAATAATTTATTAATTTATTGAAAAACATTTATCTTTACCTCTTTTTCAGATTGCAGTAGTTGTGGATGTAAATTTGAGATAAAAAAAAGAAGTATTAATAAAAATTTTTCCATTACTCGTTAGGTTGTAACCAAAGAGAGTATATTTTGTATTTAAAGTGATCGAGTCATTTATTAAATTACTGAATTAAAGTAGTTAATATTTATACTCATACCAGGACGAAAATAAAAATTGTTACCCGTGATGTGGGATTAAAATCTTAGGTAAATTGACATTAAACAAAGGGCCGTTTTTTGTTATATGAGAATAATGTTCTAGTCATCATCATTTAATTTATATATGTTAATTTTATTATTATATTATTATTATTCAAAAAGTTTATAGAGATTTTCCTAATTGGGATATTTATCATATTGATATTATTATCATATATCATATTATCAATAGAGATCAAATTATCAATATGTAGTAGGTATATGTGTGTATATATATATATATATATATATATATATATATATATATATAAAAGCAGCGTTAAGAGGTTATTATTAAACTAAATGAACAATTCTCAATTTCCCATGTTTAATTCTCCATTTCCTTTCTTTTATATATATAATGCTTTTTTTTTTCTTTTTTTTTTATTTTTTATTTTTGGCAAACCTCATATATATGCTTTTGGTAAACTATAAAGTTAATTAAATCATATATTCATATATTTTTGAAAGGGACACCATCAGGAAATGTTTAGGAGTCAAATCAAATTAGATAAAAGAGTACCGTGAAACATTTATATGAATTTGAAATTTCGAATAGAATTCTCTAAAAATTTAAAATTTGGCTGAATGAAAACTTCCCACTAACTCATAAACATTTTAACATTTCTTCATCTATTTTTATACAACATCCAGGGCTGGTCTTGAGAATTTAGGTACCCTGTGTAACCATCCAAAATGGTGTTCCCTTAGTTTAACTAAAGATTATAATAAAAAAACTTAATCACATTTCTAACAATAGTATTTCAAATTAAAAACATCATATTCAAATTTTTGTTATTTTTTTATACACCATAAAAAAGTGAAGTACAAGTAAATATCAAAGCACCTCCGTTGCTTTCAAAAATTCGTTAGATCTAGATCCTTATTTTCTGGTATGCATTTCAATTTTTATGAAATTATAACAACAATTAAAAATATTATAGTACTTGAGCAAATAAATTAATTCAAAAAGATATTAGAGATCATAGGAAGAATAGAAACATAACACCTGATTATAGATTAAATTCTCTAAAAGAACTTCAATGAAATGAGAATACTGAATAACCATCAATATGATCAGTCTAGAAACCAAATAATTATTTCACTTAATTGATAATTGATTTATATTTTGGTCAGTTTTCTTTAATTATGAAAATTTTCAAACACAATATGTGTTTGAAAATATTTTTACTTTGCCTTTGGAAACAAGAAAATCAAGTGATATGATTACATTTTACTTCTTGACTTTTTTTTATGACTGGTTAAATATATATATATATATATATTTTCTTTAATTGAGTTTGACAATTATCTGATGATTAAGGTATGTCATTTTTAGTTTCTTTTTAAAATATAATAATATATAATAAAGTACAATTTAATTTTTAATTTAATAATTTTATACATACCTATAAAAAATAGTGCCTCAATAATGTCTAAAATTTTTAACAAATAAAAATTTAAAAATTTTTCAAAAAAATATTAGCATTACATCTATAATAAAATAACATTTTTTTGTGCCCTTCTAATTTTGAGCCCGTCGCATCACATGCACACTCTCAGAGCCGCCTCTTATGACATCAAATTGATACATTACTATGCAACCATCAAGAGATGGAGACTATTGAAATAAATTTGTTTATATTAACATAAAAATAAATTGCGAGGCGGATTGCGTTACATAAATATTTACATTTATCACTCATTTTACTCATTCTAATTCTAACCCGTGGAAGGAGCAAAAAGAAAAAATGAAAAAGAGCGGAAAAAGAAAGAAAAGAAAGAAAATATCGCGGGTAAAAGTAGAAACGTTAGACGAGAGAGAGAAGGGGGGGAGAGAGAGGGTATATAGCTATTTGGCTCAGAAATTATCGCGTTGTCATTCCTCAAAATCAATTCCCTCCATTTTTCTTCTCCATCTTCCTTTTCCCTCTCCGAAGGACCCGCTGCAGTTAATTCGTGCCGCCATTTCAACTGGTAAGTCTCCAATTTCTGGAACCCCAAAACTATATTTTTCTTGAACGTTTCCCAATTGTTTTACTAAACTAGTTTGTTTTTGACTATGTAGAACCCTAGAATTCAATTGTGCTGTACTTTATTTTCTCAGCTGCCTCTGCTTCAAGTGACAATCGTTTCCATTTTCTCCCTTAACTTGGAGTGCTTTTTAGTCAGTTCTGAAGTCGGGTTTCGTATTTCCAGTGTCTGAGCTTACATTATTCTGCTTGAATTCGGATGTCAGCTTGCTTTATTTTCCGTGAGTTTCTGAGTTTTTACTAACTTATTCTATTTTCGCTTTATTTTATCAATTGTAGGGCAGTTGTTAAGTCCTGGATCATCATCATGTACATCAAGCAGGTAATTTACTATCTGCCTCATTTTTCGTTTTATTGTTCTTTTGAGCTTTTGAAGATTTACTTTTGTGCTGGAATATTACTGTAGGTTATAATAGAAGGGTTCAAGAGTTACAGGGAGCAAATTGCTACAGAACCTTTCAGTCCCAAAGTCAACTGTGTTGGTAATAATATTAAATTTGAAATGAGTTATCTATATTTAATTTGTTTGATTTATTAAATTTGTTTTAACTGTTTCCCTGCAGTTGGTGCAAATGGCTCTGGCAAGTCTAACTTTTTCCATGGTAGGCATAATTCGGGGATAATGATCTTATGACCGCTATTGTTTATTTGTTCTATTTATTTATTTTTTCGGGGAATCAATTAAAATGATCAATAATTGCAGCGATACGTTTTGTGATAAGTGACCTATTCCATAATCTACGCAGTGAAGAACGTCAAGCATTGCTTCATGTATGTTTCTCTGTGCAATATGGTGGTTTCTACCAGTTTGTCTGAAATTCTGTTAAATTTACTATAACATTTTACCTGAATATGTCATCTACTTTTTGTCTTTGGCAGGAAGGTGCAGGCCACCAAGTGTTATCTGCTTTTGTAGAGATTGTATTCGACAACTCTGAGAACCGCATTCCTGTAAACTTTGCTCCTAAGTTTATGTTCCTTGTCATATTTTCTTACAGAATTGCTCTGCTTTCATTACTCTTTCTTTGCGTGCATCTATTATTATAATTATCTTAAAAGAGCTCTAAGTTCTACTGGAACAAAATCCTACATGATTAAGTTTGAATTGTTAATTTACGCTACTGTACCCACTAATTGATGAACGTAAGGCTGGTACTGGTAACTGGTAAGCTTCTTTTCTTTCTCTTTAACAGTAAGCTTCTTTTCGTTCTCTTTAACTGATCTCTACAACGAAACCGATCTGATATGTATTTAACTATCCGTATTATGTTATCTTTATGGATATTCTAGTCACCTATTATCATTGTGCTTTTATGGCATTCTTCATCTATGGCATTAATGGCACAGTTCTTGTGTTATCAGAACTCTTTTCTGGTTCTGCTAAGCGTAAATTGTCAATTACGGAAAAAAGTGCCTTCTTATAGATGTTGGAAGCATATGTTAAGGCCATATAAAAGAGCTAAGAAAAGGAAAATAACGATTAAGTAACTTCGGTAACTGATTAAGATGGGCTATTTGTTATGTACACCAAAGGGTAAGATAATCAAGAAATAGAATCTGTGAGGAGGAAGTTTCTTTGGTTCCTTGATTTGCTGCTGCTGTGCTGAAATTTTTTTCGCTTTGGATCATACCATGCATTGATCTAGCAATGAAGAAAATTGGAGTGGCAAAGAGGGGCTCATGTAGCCAATCTCAAATTTCTGGGATTAAGACTTAGTTTGTCATTGATCATCTCCTTCTCCACCAATCATGAACTTCTATTATTGTTTACAATTCATTACTTCTTCCTACCATATTAGGAACCAACTTCAGTTTTGTCCTAATTCTAATTAGTGATATCTGTGGCCGTACTGAGGATTCCACTTGATGTTTATAGTTTACTGTTTCTAAAAAGAAGTTTCCTATGACGATTTACTGTACCTCATGACTCATAAAAGAATGTGATAGTGGTAGGGGTGCTGTTGATACAAAAGAGAAGTTTTACTTAATGGACTTGTCTTTTCTAAGCTTTGTTAGCTGGCATTGATTAATATATCAATCTCGCCAAGGATCCGGTTGAGTGCCTATTAGTCTCTTAGCAAATCTTGTAATCAAATCCTATTATATACAGAAGCACAAAGTTTGCAATGTATTTGCATTCATAATCTCATTACTTTTTACAATCCTTCAGGGGCTTAGAGCACCTCCTAAAGACTCTCTATTTATAAAGAGCATCTTTAAATTTAAATAGTAAAAGTTTCAACCTTCTCCAACAAGCTCTTTATTGTAGTTTTTTCAATAAACATTTACTATATTCTTCATTTTAAATTAATATTTCTATTTTTGTATGTCAATGACCAATAAAATCAAACATGGTTCTGTTAAACCAAGAAAAGAACATTGGAATTTGTACCTATTAATCTATAGAGAATGGATCTGGCTCCCCATATTTGGAGAGAAAAGCTCCCCTCTCTATTTTTGAAAGTTAATTTAGAGAATTTGTTGGAGCTCATGTTTAAGCTTTAACTCTCTAAATAAAGAGCATCTGATGTTTAAAGAGTCTCTTGGAGTTGCTCTTAGTATGCATGATGCACTGCGTGTTTGCATATCCTCAAATATTATGATATTTTTCTCCTAGGTTCATTGAAGTTCTTTCATTTTCAGGTTGATAAAGAGGAAGTGCGTCTCAGGAGAACAATTGGTGTGAAGAAAGATGAATATTTCTTGGATGGAAAACATATTACGTGTGTACCCTTCCTGTTCTGTCAATGAAGAAATTGTTATCAACTTCTTCTTTTATTTCCTTGCTATTGGCATACTTTTGATGATTGTGTGATGCATCATATTTACAATATTTCAGGAAGACAGAAGTTATGAACCTGCTCGAAAGTGCTGGATTTTCTCGTTCTAATCCTTATTACGTCGTGCAGCAGGGGAAGGTACCTTGGCGGCTTGTTCGATTTGATCTTCTCTGGGCTAAAATTTTGCTCATCTTTCGTGATTTGTTTCCACAGATAGCGTCACTAACACTCATGAAGGATTCAGAGAGACTTGATCTGCTGAAGGAAATTGGTGGGACACGAGTTTATGAGGAGAGAAGACGCGAAAGCTTGAAAATCATGCAAGAAACTGGCAAGTGCTACTTGATCATCAATTGCTTTATACATGTATTTATATTTCTCTCTTACAGTTATCTGCTAATCAGGTAACAAAAGAAAACAGATTATTCAAGTTGTTCAGTACTTGGATGAGAGACTTAGAGAGCTGGATGAAGAGAAAGAGGAATTAAGAAAATACCAGCAGCTTGACAAGGAGCGAAAATCTCTGGAATACACCATTTATGACAAGGAACTCCACGATGCAAAGCAGAAATTGATTGAGGTTTGTTAAACTACTGTAAATTAGATGATATATAAAGAAATCTCTGTGATCTGTCATTTGAATTGCAAAGAATTGAATGGGATGCCTTTTATGTGTTTTTAGCTGCTTTTATTATGGGCTTGTAAGAACTAGGTTTCTCAATGCAGAATTTGCAAGCAATGGTCCTAATATTTGCTGCATGGTCAATGCTTACGCAGAAGTTGCTATTTGCTCTTTGCATCCATCATTTAAACACCATAAATTTGCTGACTTGAATGTGGAATGCTGTATGTCATTATCATAAAATTGGACCTTATTTAATTTGTTTTAGCCCAATGTGCAACTCAATTTTTAACCATAATATCTACCAAATTTTGTATTTGAAATTTACAACTTTAATTTCATGATTGTGTATTCATGTGCTTGTCTAATTATAGACTTCTTATCAGTAAATTTTCGACATTTGGTGACAAAGCATATTAATGCACACAGATGCAATTCAAGGTCCCGAACCCCCCTTTCTCTTTATTTGGTGCAAGTATATGTGCAATAGATGCATGAAAGCTGCAAATTATGTTGGGGGTGCTAAATGGCTGTAGATCCTATATAGTACCATTGCACTGAACTGCCAAAATTGCAGATAGAAGAAGAGCGCAAGAAGGTTTTTGAAACATCTCAAAAGATGCATAATAGCATGTTGGACCACCAAGAAAAGTCCAAGGGATTGGAGAAGTCACTTAAAGATCTGGTTAGAGACATTCACGCTCTTCCGATCTCAAAGAGAAAGAAACGGTAGAGAAAAAACGAACAGAAGCTATTAAAGACCATGCAAAGCTTGAGCTTGATGACAAAGACCTTATAGAGAAGATCACTAGCAGCAGAAAAGCTAAGGTGTACAAATTTGATCTCTTGTTTGTCATATACTTCTGCTGGAGCATCATATCATATGAATAGAAATATAGCTGAAAGTCAAATCTTTTAATGACAATGTACTTCTACATTCCAGGAGGATGCAGTGAAACAGCTTGAGCTTTTGGAGAGAGAGATTCAGGAATCTACCGGTGAGCTTGACGGAATCAAGCATTCACATGGGACTTGGGTCAGAAAGGAGGAAAATTTGACGCGAAAGTATGTCATACTCGTCAGTAATTTATACTCGAGCTATTTGTGAATGATTGATATCTCTGTTTCATGTTTCTGTTAGTGTGAATTAATTTGCACCTCTACTTCAAAAATGTGATATTCAAATGTCTTTTCATTGTAACTGAATTCACTGATTTTGATATCTTGCTCCCTATACCCCTATTCATTGATTTTTGGTAATCACAAACCATATTATGGAGTCTTATACTAATTTGCAAGTTATATAGGTTATCTGGGGGAGTTTATACACCAAATTTAACTTCCATGTTATTATGCTATTGTGTTGAATGAACATTCTTTGTGCTCCTGAAGTTGTATCTTTTATGGCGTGCCTGTATGTGCTACAATTGTTGCTTATCTACTTGATGCATGTCTAGTCACATCTATGCTTTTAAAGGCTATTTGATTCTGATTATAATGAGATGAAGTGAGTGGTGGACATATAATGCGTGTTTGAAATGTGTGATTGTAAATGAGTAACTGTCAAATCAATTGTAGGTGGAATTATAAAGTGCAAATTATAACGAGAATCAAATTGTTGAACATTTATGAAAGACACAGACAATAACACTTGAGGGATATTCCCAATAAATTTGGGGGCCATCTGCATAAATTTATTCGTTGCTACTTTAATATGTATGATAATGTTCAAATAAGGTTACAATTTATTATTTAATAACACTAAACAAAAATCTAGATCATAGATGTTGTAATATATACACATGATTATTCACTTTGTAAGTGCTTCATTTATGTTTTATGAGAGAAATGTTTCTTTGTGCTACTTTTCAAGCATGCAATAGCTATGGTCTGTGGATGCTTTTATTTCAGAAGAGATATTCTTGATTGATCTGATGCAGACAACTGGCCTTTCTCATTGATGTTTTGTGAAATTTAAATTTCTGATGTGTTACATAGAATTATGGAGCGTGAGAAACAACTTAGCATTCTCTATCAAAAACAAGGTCGCGCCACCCAGTTTGCCAGTAAAGCTGCTCGTGACCAATGGCTTCAGAAGGAGATCAAGGACTACGAACAAGTCTTATCTTCAAACCAGGAACAGGTAAATAGTAATAGCACTCTAATTCAATGCTTTTCTGAAATTTTATATCTGGGACACAAACCTTCTTACCTAAGGACTTCTATGCAGTCATTCTAGTGGCTAAAATAGATGGATGTGATAGCTAAATTTATCCTCTAAGTGGCACATTAATCTTCTAATCTCTTGTGCTGCAAAGCTGAGTATACTTACATTTCTATGTTTATTCTTTTGTCACATAATTGAATCTCATTTCAAAGAAAAACATTTAACATTCACTATGATCTAATCCTTGAAAGCAGTGGAAAAACATACGAAATCAGATATTTTTGCTTTATCTGATAGCTTTGGTCCTTTTGGAAATTGCAAAATATTTTCTTAGATGAAGTTCATTATTTGCTTATTCAGAATCTTTGCTCCTCACGTAATTAATACTTTAATATATGGATGAAAGTTATTTGGGATATTCTTAAAAGAACTTCAGTCTTGATGTATTCATTTAGATTTAGTCCCTATAAGCGTTTTAACGAGTTTGAATTGCTTATAAGCACAGAAGATAGTCACTTTTACAGTGCTTTTAAGATTTTGTAAGGCTTTCAATTTGCAAAACATACTCTCAGATCTTTAATTTTCTACATGTTTGTAGGTTCGTTAATAAGTAACCAATAGATAGGTTTGGCGTGAAAGAATAAAGGACCTGTTTGTGTTGGGACGCTAGCTTTGAATCTCAACTTTAATCTACCTTTTCCTTGTCTCCCAAAGGGATTGTTAAAAATGTGTTACCAATTAATTGGCAAAATTGCTTAATTCAGAATATGGGCCAGGGAGGCAATAGGTTGGGTTTTTTGACTCCTGTGTTCCATGTAATTTCAACGAGACATTGCACTTACAGTGATTGTAGTTAGTCTTTGTATATCTGCTAATCCAAGGAAAGCTTTGATCAATTACTCAACTTCTGCAGTCATTTTCTTCCATTTATGAGCACACCTCAAGCAATTAGAACTAAGAAAATTCTGAATGTACAATCTTAAGACACACTGAGTACTCTTTTTGTTTCTTTACCGCACTTCCTCTAAATCTATTATATGCCAGTCTATTGTACCAAGTCTGCATATATAGTTTGATGCAGAACATTCCTTCAGGAAAATTGGTAGGTTGAGAAATTTCCTTTCTGAAAACAATTAATTTTCGGTTAGCTTGCATACTTCTGGCACCTTCACTTTAACAGATGTTCCATTTTTGGTTTTTTGAGTTTGCTGATCCATATTTTCTTCCCTCCGGTTGATAATTAGATGTTCCTGAGGCCTAATCTATAGATGATACATGAATATCTATGTGAATTTTATTTTTCTTTTCTTGGTTGTTGTAGGAGAAAAAACTTAGGAGTGAGATCAAGCAGCTTCAGAAAGACATAATGGAGCAGGATGCTTATATTACAGGTCGAAAAAGTGAAGCTGCAGCATTGGATTCTCACATTTCTGGGTATGGAGAAGTCTACAATCAGTATAGAGTGGAGAGAGACAAGCTACAGGATGAGCGGAAGTATGTTCATCAGTTTATTCATTCATGCTAATATGCATGGACCCTACAGCTTGCAATCTGATTCGTATGTTAATTTTCAGGTCCTTGTGGGGAAGAGAGAGTGAGCTCTCTGCTGAAATAGAAGGTCTCAAATCAGAAGTTGCAAAAGCAGAGAAAAGTCTTGATCATGCAACTCCAGGGGTGAACTCTTAGTGGCTTGACTGTTTTATGCTGCCCTTTATAACTTTGCCCTTGCATGATTTTGATTTTTCGTAGATCAATTTTTATGGAACTTATTTTCAACTGCACATTCTCTCAATATATAATATTGTATGTCGGCCCGTAAGGTTTTTCTGCTACTTTTCGATCACATTGCCCACAACCGCCACCCCTACCCCTTTTCCCAAAAAAAAGGGAGAAAGAAGAGAACCACTTTTCACGAAGTCTTTTCTTAAAGATCACAATTATGAAAGCCGTAGCTCACCCAGGATGGTCAACTTTGTATGAAAGGAAAAGGGATAATAGAACGCAACTGCTGCATACCACCATCTTCCAAGGTGTTATAATGTATTGTTTGATGCATGTTTTAGGCATTGCCTGTATAGTTGGAATTTGATATAAATGCATTAATGCTTTGCTCCAAACTTTGTGGGATGTAGTCCCAGTTTAGGTTGGTATTTAGTTATTATGGTTTAAAATCAAAATTGGTCAAATCATTTCTTTCTTCATATTTTGTGGGACCCTTCATCAAGTACTCTTCTCTACTAATTTCCACTCGTTTCAAAAGCCAACCTGGTATAGATTTATGATTGACTTTTAATTAAATGTTGGCATCTCTAGCTGACTAGGCAAAAGATCATAGCTTCATGACTTGATGGTTGTCTCTGGTTTAAATATCTTAATGCTGTTTTCTTTCTTTCTTTCTTTCCTCTTGTTAAATCTATATTCTCATTTCACCCTTACATTACGTGAACTCTCAGGATATAAGAAGAGGACTAATTTCTGTTAGACGAATATGTAGAGAGTATGAAATTGATGGAGTATTTGGCCCAATTATTGAGTTGCTAGATTGTGATGAAAGATTTTTCACAGCTGTTGAAGTTACTGCTGGAAACAGGTAAAAGAAGACTCTTTTCCAGAATGGGCAGCACAGTTTTCATTTTACTTCCTTTTTCATCTTTTAGATCAGCCAAAATTTGAGTGTAAAAAGAAGGTAAAAGCTGGCTACATGTTTGTTACAATCAAAACTTGCCTTGCAAATTTTTAACCTTTATCTTATCATGAGCGAGCTTTTGTTCATCTACATTCTCTTTGAACAGTTTATTTCATGTGGTGGTTGAGAATGATGAAATATCAACTCAAATAATTAGACACCTTAACGCACAGAAAGGTGGACGAGTTACATTCATACCATTAAACCGGATGAGAGCTCCACGTGTTGCTTATCCAGAGAGCTCTGACGTGGTTCCACTTTTAAAAAGGTTGAGCTTCTCTGCAAAATATTACCCAGCATTTTCTGAGGTAGGTTAGGAAGTGATTTTATTTTCTTTCATTTGGTTTGTGGCTTTTAACACTGTTAGTCCAAATCCCAACTGGAATTATTGGTGGTTTGCAACCCCAACCCCACCAAAATATATATATATATAATAATATTAATAAAATTTTATTTTCTATATTTGTTTAGGTGGTGAACTGTATATGTTTGTCAGAAAAATAATACAATATTTAGCACTAGAAACTGCTGAACCTAAATCGCACTCTCGTAGAAGATTGATGTAATTTGCAAGTACAAATCCCTGATTTCTGTCTTTGTCCACTGTAATTTGTTTTGTGGCAATTCTAGACAGAAGTGTTGGGAGAATAATTTTCTTTTCTTGTATATCAATGTTTAAGAATCATGTACAATATATAATTACAATGAAGGAATAAAAAAAGAAACTAGAATTCCTAGAATCACAAATAATCTCCTAATCTCAATTACAATCTAAATAAGGGAAAAATATGTTGATACATAAAATTAAGGGATTCAACGTGTTTTAGTTTTATATCTCATCCATTAGTTTTGGCTGTTGTATGCTGTATAAAATTATGTTTACTTTGTCTCTCAATAGATTCCCATTTCAAATTGGCAGGTGTTCGCAAAAACTGTAATTTGTAAAGATTTGGATGTTGCTACAAACGTGGCACGTAATAATGGTCTTGATTGCATCACAATGGAAGGTTGCTGTTGCTTTTCACTGTGTTTCTTTGTCAGTTCTTGTGAGTGGCTCTTCTGTTACAATTTCACCCCTTTGCTGCAGGTGATCAAGTAAACAAAAGGGGTGGCATGACAGGAGGCTTCTATGACTCTAGGCGCTCAAAATTAAGATTCATGAAAGCTATTAGACAGAATACATCATCTATAAATGAGAAGCATGTCGAATTGGAGAATGTTAGATCAAAAATTCAAGATATCCTTGAAACATGTCCTTACATTTTCTTTTTTTTATGTTATTATCATAAGAGAAAATTATAAGAACTATTTACTTTTGTAATGTCTTCCCAGAAAGGGTAACTTCACTAGGTAATGCAAAGATGTCCAATGTTTGGTTGTAGAATGCCATCTTAATATTTTCTTTTAATTATATGTACAATTTTTACACCCTCCGCCCTTTACCGTATCCAAATCCACCATGCCCAACCTACAGCTACCCCAAAAGCCTAAATTCTGGAGGCGTTTGCAAAATACCACAGGAAAATGTCATGCCTAGGGTTCTGTAGGTGTGACTGGGTGTTGGGATGGATGGTAGAGGTCTTTACCTGCGTGATGGAGGTCAGAGTTGGGGTGGGGCTTTGTTGTAATTTACATGAAATTGTAAATTTTAAAGAAAAAGAAGGGTATAATCCACATTTTACATATCAGAATGGTCATTTTGCATAAGTTTTCAAAGGGGCCATGTTTTCCATTAAGTCATGATCCGTAAATTGTAGCAATTTTTCCTTTGATTTGGGCATTACATTGCTTTTCCACATGAAACTCAGTATTGACTGATGTCCGCCATTAACTAGGTCTCTTATGAACTTGTATATCATAGTTCCATTCAGATTTCCCCTCTTCAGAAATGTAACTTCAAAAGGATAGCAGACAAATATATTCATGTTTGTGAAGGTCATCTCTGTTAATTACTTTATTTTTCCCCCCTTTTATCAGATTAGTAGTTATCTGGCTAATATGTTTTAAACTTGTGTGCCACTTTTGGTTTGTTTTCACTAAATATGTCTCACAGATTAACCAGAAAATCAATGAACTCGTGTCTGAGCAGCAGAAAAATGACGCCAAGGTGGCTCATGAAAGATCTATATTGGAACAGCTTAGGCAGGACATTGCCAATGCTGAGAAACAGAAAATTTCCATTTCTAAGTCTCTTGAGAAAAAAGTATGTGCACCAAAAAGTTACTTCTCTCATTGTCAATGCAGTTAAATTCTTCTAACTTGTCGGTGTTGGTCAAATTTTGTAGGAAAAGTTGCTCGCCAATATATCGACTCAGATTGAGCAGAATAGAGCTAATATTGCCATGAAACGTGATGAAATGGGAACCGATCTTGTTGATCACTTGACGCCAGAGGAGAGGGAGCTTCTTTCTCATTTGAACCCTGAAATAACAAATCTGAAGGACCAGCTAGTTAACTGCAGGGGCAAACGCATGGAGGTTAGCAAGTTGATTCAAGTGGTTTTAGCATACACCAATTGTTGCTTCTGCTTTACTCTCTTACATTTTACTTTCAACTGGTAGATTGAAACAAAAAAATCAGAGCTCGAGTTGAATCTATCTACCAATCTTGTTAGGCGTAAGGAAGAGTTGGAGGCTATAAAATTATCTACAGAGACTGACATGTTACAAGGGGAATCTGATGTGAAAAAACAGAAATTGAAGGATGCAATTGCATCTGTTGACAATTTGACTCAAGAGCTTAAGCTTGAGACTTTAGATTCCTTAAGCTTGATTCCAGTTTCTTGTCATATTGTTGTGTCCCTTAACTTATTTTTAACTGTTACAGGAGTTTCTGCTAGCATAGATGAGCGGAACAAGAGACTGAAGAAGATCAAAGCTGAGAAAGATGAGTTAAAGGTATTCTTGTACTTGTCCGTTATGTCTGGTCCTCTGTTGTTTGTTACTGGCTTAGGTTTCTTCTTTCCCATCCCTTCCCTATTCTATCTCACTATCTCCTTCCTCTTAGCTATCTTTTTCACCTTCCTTTTTTTTTCCCTACCTTTCTCGCATGTGCTAAAATGAGTTCTTGTGGAAACAGAATTTGGAAGAGAAGTGCAAGAATACCCTCCAAGATGAAGACAAGGAACTGGAACAACTATTGAGTAAGAAGAATATGTTTTTGGCCAAACAAGAAGAGTACTCAAAGAAAATCCGGGAATTGGGTCCTTTATCTTCCGATGCCTTTGAAATGTATTACTCTTCTCTGAAATTTAACGGTGTAGAAATTTGTATTGGACTAAGTATCTATTTTGTATCTTCAGTCTGTGGATCCCATCTTTGAGTTTCCGATTTCCCAAGTGAATTTTCGCAAATTTACTCATGATCATACATTGAATTTATTTTTTATTTTTATTTTTTTTTTCAGTGTGATTTGCATGCACATACATCAGACTTTTACCCACCAAATTATTAGAATTTACTTTAACCATGCAATTCCCCAAACAATTTGGTGTTCAATGCATGAAGGAACCTTAGATGCGTGTTTGACAAATTTGTATAGAAATTAGTTGAGGTGGTTTTAGATAGACAGAGATGTTCTGAAAGCTGTAGTGTGTAGAATGGTAATTATAAACATTTGTAAATTTAGAATCTAGTCTGCTGCTTAATTATTGCTGTGGCTTCTCTTATTTCCTCCCATGGTTTTGTTCTATTTCGAGATAGGAAGTAGAAATTGTCAAGGAGACCATGTGATTGCTATGAACACATCGGACACAGATGGCCTCCTTGTATTCTCCAGTTACTGTTTCTGTGTGATAGGATCCTATTCTTTTCTGTTTGTTCGTAAATTCCCAATTTAATTATGCTTTTCTGTTGACTCATTTACATTCATCTATTGATTTACTTTTTGCTTTGATGTGGATTGTAGGCATAAGCGAAAAAGCATAAAAGAGTTGCATAGAATGCTTCCGATCTTAATGAGAAACTTCAACAATTCAGCCATGTTAATAAAAAGGCACTTGATCAATACTTAAATTTCACAGAACAGCGAGAGCAGCTTCAAGCAAGACAAGCTGAGCTCGATGCAGGTGATAAGGTACAGTGGTTCCAAATAATTCTGGTTGGTTTCTAGTTTATTGTCTGCCCGAGATAGTGCCTATATATTTAAAATTTTGCTTGTTATGCGTATTTGGTAGAAAATCACAGAGCTTATAGGAGTTTTGGATATGAGGAAAGATGAATCAATCGAGCGTACATTTAAAGGCGTGGCTAGGAATTTTCAGGAAGTGTTCTCTGAACTTGTTCAAGGAGGCCGTGGGTTCTTAGTAATGATGAAGAAAAAGGTTAGTTATATTATTTGAGCTTGCTGTCACTTGTGAAGCAAAAGTATACCATTTTGTGGATTATGAAGCAGTTCCTCTTCTACCACACCAGTCACTTGGTTCTTTTTCAAGGACATGGTTACTTTGTTGGTTTTAAAACCTTCCTTGTTAAGAAAGGAGCGTACTAGTACCTGGATGAGTGATTATAAATTTCAAAACAATGTGTGCATCTAACATTAACAAGTTTACATGGTTTATTGGGAACTGAAGTTTGTATGAAGGTGCTGGTTTTGCTGATAGTTACATATGGTCCGTCTGGTTTGGAACTTTTTTGCAAGGGCCAATTTTTTTATGGCCTTTGGGGGGACCCAGCTTGATCTAAAGTCCATGACAATTCCTGCCAATTTCATAAACTTCTGACCAATACCAATGTCCATTTCCTGTAATAGCCCTGTCTGTTTGTTGAAAACAGAAGTCAAAAGGTAGAACTGCCAATCTAAATATGCATTAAATGCTGTGGGACCTCTTATCACAATAATGCCTATGGCCCATTCCATAGTTGTGCGCCATGGTAATAATTTTGTTTAAATTCTTCCAGTTAATCTAAATCAGGCAAATCCATAGTTTTGTTCAATATTTACTCCCAGTGCTGATTTGTTAAGGTTTGGTAAGTGATCATAAGGTATGAGTGGTGGTAACTATAAGTTCTTGCATACTGGTTGTGGCAATTACTTATGTATTTTCTATAGGTACTTATGATACCAGAAGTACGAGCATTTAGGCAGTATTGCACATTATCATATAAATGACATGCATATATAATAATTGAAGCTTATATCCCCCAATACAGATTTACAGAAAGCCAATCTCTACATATTCTGTTGTCCGAAATTAGTTCTCTTTATATAGATTGATTATCTATTATCCATATATACAGGACAATGGTGACTTTGACAATGATCAAGACGATGATGAGCCTCCTGCAAGGAACGCAGAAGGGAGGGTTGAAAAGAGATTGGTGTCAAAGTCAAGGCATGCTATTAAATCTTTTGCAAACTTGTGTTCAGTGCCTAGGCAATGCTATAGCTAAAGTTGTTTTGTCATATCTTCTGCTAGATTGGCGTGACTATCTCCATATGCTTTTACTTAAAAAATTGAGTAGAATACTTGAGGTACATGAAAGTAACTAGGATTAATTAGATTTGTGTGCTTGTTTGATTCTCTCATTATACGCGCAAATTATAATTTCACCTACCACTGATTTAATAACTACTCAATTACAACCATACATTTCGATCACTAATTAAATCTTCACCACACATTCATTTCTCATTATAATTTCTTCATTATAATTCACATCCATAGTTTAAATCAAGCAAGCACTGTCAACATTATAGCAACCATTTGGAAAGAGTGGTAGCACAAGTAGGTAGTTCTAAATCTTGTAATTTCTTTCTCTCGTGCTTTTTGTGGCAGGTCTCTTTTACTGGGCAAGGGGAAACGCAATCGATGAAACAATTATCTGGGGGTCAGAAAACTGTGGTGGCCCTGGCGCTAATCTTTGCCATTCAGCGATGTGACCCTGCCCCATTTTATCTTTTTGATGAGATAGATGCAGCACTTGATCCTCAGTACAGAACTGCTGTGGGAAGTATCCTAACTTTTGCTGTTCCTTATGTTATACAATTATTATTATTATTATTGTGTCATTTCATCAGAAAGCTGTGACGCTTATATATGTTTATTTACTTTAGTCGTCCTATTAACTTTAGTGCATTACAGATTTATGAAGTTTTTCGTTTCACTCCCTGCATAACTGATACCCACAATTTTTGTGCCCATCTTTCACTATATTTTAAAGGTAATCGTTTCCTCTGTAGGCACGAATAAGATAGGACTTGAAGAGTTTCTTTGTTGGTCTAAATATGAGATAGTGCAGCCTAATATGTTCCACTATAATGATCCCCATCTGGAAAACATAGGTGTTACTCTCTTATTTTTTCTGTTGGACTTTCTCATGTCAATCATGTAAATACTTTCTTAATTACTGTCAAATCTCAGCTGCCTGGATCAACATGGGGAAACAAACTCCACAGTGTTTCCCTAGCCCTAGATCTCGAGAGAATTTGATAATACTAAGGTTTTCGATATGTAATCTGTTGAACCAAGTTATCTATAAGCTTGACCTATTAGAGATGGGAGGTGTACATATTTACATTTAGTCTTCATTATGAAGTGAACTTAACTTTTTGCATGCAGAAATGAGACTTACATTTACCATTGTGCTAGTTTGGCCAAATTGCTTTGATCTTATACTAGCATCAGTCGTCTCTATATGATATATCCTCCTTATGCTGTTAGGGATCCTTAATTTTACTTGCTTTTAGATATGGTTCGTCGTATGGCAGATATGGCAGGCACTCAATTCATAACCACGACATTTCGGCCAGAGTTAGTGAAGGTGGCTGATAAGATATATGGCGTCACCCACAAAAATAGAGTTAGCCGTGTTAATGTTGTCTCCAAGGAAGAAGCTTTAAATTTTATTGAGCAAGATCAGTCCCATAATGCTGAATGAAGTTAGCCTTTTGTTAATGCATGTTATGTTGATATATTAGAGTTTTTTAGAATCTTCATGGAGTTTTAACTGTTGTATTCAATATTTTGGGGATTTGCAGTGACACTTGGAAGCCTTATGGCAACCATTGTTGAGATATATATAGGATGTGCAAATCTGTGGTAGGCAATCAAGGTGCCTTTATTTTATTTTATTTTATTTTTCCTTATCTAAAAATGTTTTTCTTACTGTCAGTGTATAGTGTTCATCCATTAAGTAGTAAACTGTTTTCTTAGAAATTGCCTAATGTGTACAATGAAATTACCTTGTATGGGACAAGGTTACTGTAAATTATCAAAAAGGTACGAGTCCTTATGTGTTTGTAGTTTCATAGACCGACC
>CAVNYN010277074.1:0-19707 GCA_963692815.1 Nyctanthes arbor-tristis
AAAAAAAAAAAAAAAAAAACTCATTTTCCACATTTTTCAGATTTTCCAATTCATATTTAATGATATATTTAATTTTGTCAATAAAAGAGGATATGTGGCAAGGTATAACTTGTTTGTGAAAATTTTTAAACTAAGGACCAATGGGTAAATAAAGAGACAAATTTGACTCTCCATTTTCGCTCCATTCTCCATTCTATGGCCTATTGAATATTGACACATGACAACCACGAGGAGATGTAACATCAACATTAGTGTTATTAAAGAGTAGTTTAATTATTATTAAATGACACACATATAATTTAAATTTAAAAACTATTAAAGTGTAATATTGATTGTGTTAAACAAACTCATTAAAATCTACTCAAACCTAAGTGAGCTCATTATTGTCAAAAATTATTAGTCAACTTTATTAAATAAATAAAAAAGAATATTTCAAAAACATTAAATTCTAACATAATGTTAAAATTATTGTGAAAGTTAACAACTCATCAAAAAAATTATTTTAACAACATCTTTAATACTACCAATGTAGCTACTTTTTAAAATCGTTAACTAAAAACTTTACTAGCAACCTAATTTAACTACCAATATAGTTGCTTTTAGTTTTGTCAATTTACTTTTGCTAAACATTTATAGGAACTTTCATATTTCAACTTTCGACTGATGCTAGTGTTTACAACAGTCCGGCTATAGAAACAGATCTTACTCTGAGTTTGGAGGCCGATCATTAATTATAAGGGGCCATGTGTATTTTAAAATACACATGACCCCCCTATGATTGATAGTTGGACTCTAAACTCAGAGCTCGATATGTTTTTATAGAAAATTTAGTATTCACAAAGAATTACTGTCACGTTATATATGACATAAACAAATTTCCTTAAATAAGGTAACCATCAAACGAATTAGAGATGCTCTAAATCGCTGTCGATCAACTGAAGACAACATACTGTTCTAGCATCACCGTTTTTCTTGGACCGAAACTGATAAATACAGCCCAAGAAGATTTTTTTATTTTCACCACGTTTTTTACCCGTGTTTTCTTAATAACCACATGGAATCATTAAACAAGTGTAGCCCAGCAAAGTAGCTGTTGGTGTTTTCACTTTCCAACAAGATCTTTTTGATTCCAATGGATCTTTCTCTCAACTCAACTTTCCGACCACACTTATCACCGGAATTTCTGAAATCTAGCCGAAATCATTACAGGCCATTTGTTTCCCGGCGGAATCTGAACCCAAAACCCACATTCCCAAGACAGACAGTGATCATTATGGCCCAGAAGAAGCCAAAAATTAAAGGTGTGAGTGATGAGCTGAACTCGATTGCTTCTCAGAACTTGGACCATGCTCCTGCCCGCAGAAGAGTGCGATCGGCTTTCACTAATATTCAGCAGCAGCTTGATCATATTTTGTTTAAGGTTCGTTTTGCCTCTATCAATTGATGTTTTTAACAGTTGGGTTCTATTCAAATTTCAATCTTGGCCGGTTTTGAATAATCAAGAACTTTTATTTTTGCTATACTAGATGGCTCCAGAGGGAATCAGAACAGACGAGGTGAGCATACTGTACTTGATTATCTTGATTCTTGAATCTGTTTGTTGTTCTAATTTAATTTAATTCAATTCAATTTCTTGATGGCATTTGCAATGAGTCATAAATTAAGAATCATGGTTCAAATTCAAGTTGGTAGTTTTGCACTAGATGATGTTAAGATAGTACCACATGATTGTGCCTTCGTTTTCTCACCAAGAAGACTGTATATTAAAATGAGTACACTTTATATTTTTCAAAATTTATATTTAACTCTTGAGTGGGTAAATCTTTTAGTGGTATGAGAAAAATTCAAAGGGTCAAGAAGTTTTCTGTAAAAGTTGGTTGCCAAAGCCTGGTGTACGAATCAAAGGCGCGTTGTGTTTTTGTCATGGGTATGGTGATACTTGCACTTTTTTCTTTGAAGGTTTGTAGCTCTCCATTCTCCTGCAGCTCCTTTCTTTTCCAGATAAAGCTTGTGTAAATTAATATTATATCATTGATTTTCTCTTACTGCTGAATATTCTTGAGCGGGTGATGTCTTGTGTTTCAGGCATAGCCAAGCACATTGCTTCTTCTGGTTATGGTGTCTATGCAATTGATCATCCTGGTTTTGGTCTCTCAGAAGGATTGCATGGCTATGTTCCATCTTTTGATGGTGTAGTTGACAATGTCATTGAACAATATACAATAATTAAAGGTACTCATTCAACTACATCTTGATGGTAATGTTCTGGTAGAATGCCCATTCCAAGTTTACTTTTTTATCGCTCCGATTAATCACTTTTCGTTGATGTATAAACTATAAAGAGTATGAACCTTTACTTTGGTATTCTGCCCCCACATTTTGGTGCTAAATGCCCAAGCACACCAAATATTCTCTTACATTGTTCAGGAAGGCCAGAGATAAGAGGGCTTCCCTTCTTCCTTTTTGGTCAGTCCATGGGTGGAGCAATTGCCTTGAAGGCGCTTTTGAAGGATCCGCGTCAATGGGATGGCATAATTCTTGTAGCTCCAATGTGCAAGGTAATACTAGCATCTTTTCACTTTGTTGAAATTCTGAATGGTTAATTTTTAATAGATGTTTAGTACTGATGGTCTTTTAGGCAAAAAGCTCTTTGTGAACTTAATTGTTCTGCATTTTCGTTTAAACTATCAGTATGTTTTACATATTGTCCTGAGTGTTCATTGAGCGATCACGTATTTCTCTGAGTTTCAAACGGATTATTTGATGGGAAAACCTTGATGGCAGTGATATTAATATGCGAGTCAATGCAGCATGAACTATGAATAATCTTTATAGCAACTGTTGCAAAATCTTCTGTTCTCCTGCACACTTGAACTCAGTGATATTGCTTGATTGACAATTTGACATCATGCATTGAAATGCTGGATCTTTTATATTTTTCATGATGCTTAAATATTATTGCAGATTGCGAAGGACATGACACCACCTGTGCCACTTCAGAAGGTCTTAATTTTCTTGTCTCATATTCTCCCTCAAGCAAAGCTTGTGCCACAGAAGGATTTGGCAGATCTGGCATTCAGAGAGTTGAAGAAAAAAGAAATGGTAAGTTCATTTTCTTCTCTAAACAATACAGCTTATTTTACAGAACAAGCACAAGGAATGCACACTTCCAAAAGTAAGAGACTCCCTAGGTACTTTGTAAGATCATAGGGATACTCTGTGTTTTCTCTTGGTATTCCCTTGTAACTTGTAGCCTGTCTTACTCTATTGGGGATTCTACCATATTGAAAAATAAGCGGCTGTCAAATAGTCATGGGTCTTGGAACTATTAATTTACCCATTGATTGAATATGAAGTTCTTGGAGTGGATGCTTTGCAGGTAGTGAAGCAACTTGGATGTCTCTTTGTGGAACATACCTTTTAGTGTTCTAAAAGATTATAGTATTTGAGTGTTTCCCAATAGGAGAAGTGTCCCAAAATAAGATATGTGGCTTAGAAAATAACAAATATGCAACAGTCTCCTACTAGGTTGAGTATGCTAATGCTTAGCGCTGTGCATATATATGCACTTTAATTGTGGCCATGCAACTGTTTATTCAATCTTCTGAAGTATTTGTGAGCTTACTGATAGGTTCTAGTGACATCAAGAACACGTGGTTCTGACTCCCCTGTTTCCCTATGAACGTGTATAGACTTATTTCATAAAATTATTTCTTGGCGTGCAGATTTTGTTATGCATTTTGAATACTATGACACATTATGGAGCTTGAGCTCATTTAGTACGTGGGACATATTGTAACTTCCTAATTCTTTTAACAATCTAGTTATTTGATTTTATTTTGAATAATTCCTTTCTGAAACTTCACATATTGCACTCAGTAAGTTAGCATCTCAGTAAATAGAACTCCAATACTAATTGGAAAGTTAGCTGCAACAGTGTTACCCTGTAATAAGGTTTATATAACTTAAAAACCTTTTTGACAACTGATATTGCTAACAGAAAGTTTTTGGGTTAATAACTGGGTGCTCTGTTTGGCATGTTCATGGACTAAAAATAATTTTCCTGAACCTATGTGTTATGACATCCTATCCTGCTGTTCAGCTTCCATTAGCTGAATCTTGGTTATGATCTTTCAGATTTTTCACTTTTTGTATGTAACCCAGAAAATCAGAACCTTTTACTTTCTGTCACAATGCAAACATGTAAACTTGTGTTGTTGCCATGAATGTCTTCTTGTAACAAACTGTAAATCACACAAACAAAAGGGAGAGGAACATAGATACTGCTGCAAATTTAGGGAGCTTGTCTTTGAGAAGTCTAAACTAGACTGTGGGTGCATACGGTGAATTTTATTAGAAGGATTATTGCTTGAAATATATATACAGGCATTTGCGCGTGTTTTCTCCCAAGTAAGCAGCTTTTCATATTCTACACCAGATGATATATCCGGACCAGTTATTGAAATTACACTTAACTCCAACGGACCTTAGAATTTACATGTTTTCCGCTATGTTTCTTTGAAATAAAGAATTACATGTGTAAATGCTGCACTCAGATTTCTTCTGTCTTCTTAACTTTCACAAGTTTAGCCAATAAGTAGAGAGTTCAGAGTTAGATTTTATTCTAAAAATCTTTCTGCTTCTTTCTAGGCACCATACAATGTAATCTCTTACTCGGATCAAACACGACTAAGGACAGCCGTGGAACTCTTAAACGCCACAAAATACATTGAATCACATGTGCAAGAGGTCAGTATATCTCATTGTTAGATGATCATTATCAATATCATTGGCATTCAATAGCTAAATTGTTGACAATTTGCGGAGTTGTTGCAGGTTGCATCTCCAATGCTGATTCTTCATGGAGCTGCTGATAGAGTGACTGATCCTCAAGTGAGCCAGTTTCTTTACGACAAAGCTGCTAGCAAAGACAAAACACTTAAACTTTACGAAGGAGGTTACCACTGCATTTTGGAAGGGGAACCTGAAGATAGAATATTGACTGTTCTTGGTGACATAATCTCTTGGCTTGACACTCACTGTTTGAAATACTAGTGGCTCCTTCATTTAAATGTTTGATATATGAAATTGAATAATTGAAAGAATATTGGAAGATGGTTGACCACTTAATTTGTAGTTTGTGATTGGTATCTGAGTTAACATTATTTTTTAGAAATTGAAAAACAGTGTAGATATATATAAATCATTAATGGTAAATTGATATATAATGCACTTTTGAAGGTTTCAAGCCCAAATGGTTTGTTTTTGCGAGTACTCTTTTAAAGAAATGTACTTTAATACGTGTCCTATGAAAGTGACACCACATAGAGGTGACCAACTGAAAAATTGAGGTGACGTCTCGTCATTAGATTGCCATCTCCACTAAATGAGGTAGCTTCATATTATTTATTACTTGAATTTTGACGAGGCAATCTTAATTATTAGGTAAAGTAAAAAATGGGTCTATTACAGGCAGCGCATGTAATGGGTTCATGCCGTCTAAATCTGGCGAGGAAATAAAAAGTGCGAGAAGGGAACGAATTTAAAAAAAGTATGTGAATTACAAGACTTTTGATGTAATAGAAGACAATAAGCATAAAAATTGACTTATTGTGAAAGGACTTACAACATCCCTAATGCAAACATGGATTGCTCTTTCTATGTGAAAGAGGAAGACACAGAAAATATGGATATCACTTTTTTTTTTTTTTTTTCTGTGAAAAAAACACTTAAGGTTCTGGTGTGGTTTTTATACCTTGACAGTTAAATTTTTTTCCCTTCTTTTTCTCACATTTATCTATCTTTTTTACCACTCAATTTAAATAAGCTTACTCCTTCTAATGTCTCTTCTTCACATCATCTGACGGCTAAACCATGAGATGCATTGGAGATGTTATCTATGAAGTGGTGCTTATTTGACAAGAGAGAAAAAGGAAGATAGAAAGAGTAGAAGATTAGAGAGTGGAACGAAAATTGATTTTAATTAAAAAAAAAAAAAAAGGATGATTGCAATGGCGTCGCGCTGTCTGATGGCATCTAAAAATTGGACAACCTTCTTCCAAATTAATGATGGAAAAAGAAAATCCGATCATCTTGATTTTGACGGAGCTTGGAAAAGCCAATCCGCCCTCCCTACGCGCCCCGAACATTGACTTGATCCACTTAATTAATCCGTTCCATTACTATCCCTAGTCGAAATTATATATTGCCTCTGTCTTGTCTCTTGTCACCTTCATGTTAGACAGTACTAGTATCGGAGATACTGTTATGTATCGGGTATATAGTACTGTAGCCAAGCCCGTGTCCAAAAAATAAAAATTTCTAGATCAAACCTTAGTTCATAGGGCAATAAACCTAGTTAAGTTAGTACTCCAAAAGCATAAGGCAATGTCCCTATCAAATATATATTTCTCTCTCCCTCGCCCTTGTAACCAAATGGCTCTACCCTCTAAACTCTCTCCTTTTTAAAGTCACGAGTTCCACTATGCCTTAATCTCCACCTTCAGATAGAGAGAGAGAGAGAGAGAGAGAGAGAGAGAGAGATAAATGTTCCCACAGAGGGTGGCAGAAGAAACTGATAGACAACTTTCAAAAAACTCCTTTCTTCACCTTCACTCAACTCCTTCACCCTCAAACTCTCAAGTCTTTTCAAGATTTTCTTATCTTCAATCTTAATAATTAACATGTAGGCCTCACCCCCAGTTTCTCTATCAGCTTCTCCTTTTCAAGTAAGTAGTCTCCTAACTCTCTGTTTTTGTGGTCTTTTGTTTCAGGAGATCAGAAGGAAATCCACTCGACCTCAACAACTTACCTGCAGAAGATATTAATAATAATAATAATTACTTCAAAGATGGCAAACAGACCCCAGTGGACTGCTCTTCATCTTCTGGTACATCATTATTTACAAATGCTCTTGCTCAAGTTTTTATTTTTTGAATTATTATTTTTTTTTCGCTTGGCTTTTGGACATGAAAAACGAAGCCCTAGAAAGAAAAAGAAAAAGGGAGCAACCCAGTTGGGTAGATCGGAAGAGCGTCAATCATGATTAGGGTAGGGGAATTAGGGGGTGGGGGTTTAGCTAGTCATAAGATTTGTCTCATCAAAGTTGCTTTAATTGGAATATTTTGAAGCAGTGTACAGGAAAAAGAAAAGCAGTACTAGTAGTAGGGATGAAAAAGATGCAGCAGGGAAGGTGTACCAGTGTAGGTTCTGTTCTGTCAAGTTCTGCAAGTCTCAAGCTCTTGGGGGTCACATGAACCGGCACCGCCAAGGTAAAACCTAGAAATTTCACTATTTTTTGCTAATTCTAGGATCATGGATTAGGCTTGTCTTGTCAATCTTAGATCAACATTTACTACTACCGTTCATGTTTGGTTTCTTGGATGGTGTTCATTCAACATGATTTTATGAGTCTTGTCTGTTTGTTCCTCAGAGAGGGAGACAGAGACACTGAACATCGCTCGCCATTTGGTCTTGTCTACTGATCTAGGGTATATTTCCAGGTTTCTCCTTCTACCCTTTCTTTGTACCTAGATTCTTGATTCATGATAATTCAGAGTCTATTTATCACACTCACGTGAGGTGCCAGTCGTAAACGGTTGCTATTAATTCATATGCAGTGGCCAACCAGTAGTGGGAGATCCAACAATGCCATTCAGATCATCAATTTATCCAACAAGAATGTTTACTACTGGTGCTACACCACTTTTTCCACCACCTCTACAGCAAGGGCTGCATCCCCAGCCATACATGTACACTACACCATCACAGGTCGTCCCCTACTCCGCCGAACAATTGGTGAACGATCACTACTTCGTTCCGGGCCGCCATGTTCTTTCGGGCTATATTAATTCTGCCATGAAGGATGCTAATGATCATAACTTGAGGTGCCCAGGAGGTGCAAATAGTAATGGAAGAGGAGTTGGTAATGATCATGTTAGTGACATGTCACTGCAAAATACTCAGGAGAAAGGGTTGGAATGGGGCCGGAGATAGATAGGGACAAGATTGCAAGATTTTGTACCTTTCATTGATAAATCAGTTTCAAGATGATGACTGAAAGTGTATTTTGAAATAAATTTTCCTTTTTTTGTTTGTTTAGTGGGAGTGCAAGTGAGAATGTGGTGTGAAACGGCACTCACTGAAAGAGAAAAGGAATCAAAACAAATTAGTGACTGACAGAGATGGGGATTTGCAGCAAAGAGAGTTTTGGATATTTTTCTTTTTTCTGCAGGTTGCTCAGTTTGGGGATGAAGCAGGCAGCCGGGATTGGATATGGATTTTATTTTTGTTCACAAACAAACTGGGATACCATTAACTATTTCTGCTGGGACAAGCACTTAGATTTCAACTGAATCTGCCCTAACCTCTTTAGGGTTTTCCTCTCTCTCTCTCTCTCACATGTTGGTCCTATAACTGACTGTTCAATATAATTGCTCTAGTGATGCATGATGGTATACATGAACAACTTATAACATTAATTTTGAGCTATGAGAAAAAAAAATGTGTTTATGAGACAAATAAAAAACTATAGAAGTAGAATTTGGATTTCAAGGGCCTACCCTGTGCATTTGTAGGCCAAATAGTATGAATATTTATAACTTGAGGTTAACATAAATGCAAGTTATGTGCTCCTTAAATAGCAACCGTTTATTATAAATCAATTTGTTTATAACTAATTTAAAATTTAAACTTCATAACACATGGTAATACTAAACATTGCAGACATTACAATGTTGAGGTAAGCCATCTAAAGCTTACTTCACCGATAAAAGATGTCAAATTTTGTTGTTGACGACAGGTGTTTCAAAATTTAAAGTTATAAACAAATTATTGGTTTATAATCGCCGTAATTGCCAAACGAAACTAATTATCACTAATATAATGTTAAAAGTGAGTCTTCAAGATGCCCACAAGACAGCAGTCGTCTCATTGGGTGATTGGAGACTGTTCTTGAATGAAATCAATATAAATGAGCTTGATGTGTTATATATGATGAGATGTCTAACATAAACAAGAATAAATTAATATCCAAGATTGCTTGAAATCATCATCTAAAATATATTAAGCCTATCTAATCTTTTAGATGATTTTTCACCATTGATTTGTTGTTAATTTAAAATTATCTCATTATTAGTACCATTAATGAAATATTAATGAATCTGCAACTGGAAAACATTATTTGATATTTATATTTATTAAGAAATAAATAATAGGGTCATGCAACTGTCCATCCCAATATGTATATAATGATGTACGATTTTAAGGCCCAAATACCTGTGACCCAATGTTTATTCTATGGGCCCATATTTCTAGAGCAACAGTGTCTTATGGCCCAATTAGTAGCATTTGGATGGCTAGCCCTATTGCCCAATGTCTATCATACAACAGAATTAGGACAACGAGGCCCAATTTGTAGGCCCAAATTGAAAATTATCGGACTGCAGGGCCCAATTTTTAGATGATGGGTTCCTCTGAAAAAAGGGTGCAATTTTGCAATTCAGTCCCTCTTCAAAAGAATTCATGTGAAATAAACCCCCCAGTTTTTCACAAGTCTGAGAAGATAACAAAAAAGATAGCCGCTACCTATCCATTTCTTACCGTCGTTGTTCAGAAAACCAATCCTTCCATGGCTTCTCTCTTATCCCTCCCTTCTCCCTCCACTTCAATAACTTCGCCTATCCACCGTCTTTCCTCCTCTACATTCAAGGTATACTCTCTTTCAATCCAATAATTCTTTCTACTGTCTGTTAATTTTGTTTGAATTGATTACAGTCTACACCATGGAAGTACAAAACCAAGAAATACCGTCAAGGTCTTATATTTTTCGACTAACAGGGCAATGTGAGAACATTGAAGCCAGTTCAAACTCCATTTCCTGGGATAAAACTGTCTCACCAAAGAACCAGAGCAAAATCACCGTTAATTGTGCTCAATTCAGGAGCACCTGCTGTTCAAGATTCTGCTACAACTGTACAGAGCGTTCGGTTTAGGCTGGATAACTTGGGCCCACAACCTGGTTCCCGGAAGAAGGCAAAGAGAAAGGGGAGGGGTCATGCTGCTGGACAAGGGGGCAGCTGTGGGTTTGGAATGAGGGGTCAGAAATCAAGGTCAGGACCGGGGGTCCGAAAGGGGTTCGAAGGTGGCCAAATGCCATTGTACCGGAGAATTCCCAAGTTAAGAGGGATTGCTGGAGGTAAATTTATTATGAGATTATTCTTTTTATTTATTATTTTTTTTTTAAACACAAAATGGTGTTGTTCAGCTTATGTGAATTCGTGGAGTTTGCGAAATACTCGTGGACAGCACTAAGTTCAGTCTCCCTGATTTTTGTGAACGAAATTGAGAGCTTTAGTATAGTTGTCTTATGTGGAATTGGTTGATGAATGAAGTCAATCTAATGGAATATTATTTGTGCACTTGTTGAAGTGGCTGTCTTGGTTTGTTGAATTAACACTACCATCGCCAGAAATTTAAAGGAAAAGATCATTTTTTTTCCAGTTTACAGGGTTACATCCCTGTTAATTGTGTATGATTGTAAATAAGTAATAGTTCTTCTCTTTGAGTTATGTGTGGAAAAACCAGCTTACACATTTTGAGTTCTTTGGATGTGAAATAATTTGTCTTCCAAGTTACATTAGGTTAAAATTGGTGGTAGATATGAAATTTTGGCGAATGTTCAGTCCTTATGAATAAAGTCATTCCTTCCATGTTTCACTGAGTGTTTCAACAACTTAAGCCTTAACAGATTCTATAGTTAAGGTTCAGGAAAGCGGACATGGTCCGAAGAATTCACTGCTAAAAGATTATGATGGTCACCTATTGACCTTAAATTTTAGAAAAGATACGTCTGAATGTCACATATTATCTTCCATTGGCCCAGACTATATCCTTGGTTGCAATAATACACTTTGTTTCTTAGAAGTAATGTTTTAATCGACAGGAATTTACTTGTCTTTTAAGTCAATCAAGGAAAGTTGGAATAGAACTTTTTGACCTTTTGTTAGATTCATTTATTCTGGCTGTTCAATTTATTAGAGTTTGATTGCTAGTCCAACCTCTGAGATGGCCTCGCTCTCCTTTCTAGCCTCCTCTGCCATCAACATGTGTTTTCTTTCTTATTCCTATTAGATTGCCAGTTTGTTATATATATATATATATATATATATATTGTATCTCAAAATATATCATCTTTGATACTAATCAGGTAGCAGTTATTAGCTGCGAGAGTTTTCTTCCTTTGAAAATGATGATCCCTTTCTTTTATGCACCAAGCACACTAGCAGCATCAGTTTGAAGTCCTTTTAAAAAACGGGGCCTCTTTTCAATCAAATAAGCTAAGAGCAAAGTTTATGTACGGAAGAATTTTTCATAATATTATCGCAAGCCATTACTTTGCTAGGTTCAACCTTTTAGGATTGAAGCTTCTGTATGTGTCTTCCTGCATAATACTGAGTTTAAGGCCTTGTTTAAGTAAGATCTCCAATGAAATATTTATTTGTCATGTGTATTTGTATTTTCCTTTCAACTCTATATTGTGACTGTACACTCCATTTGAATCCGTATTCCTGCTGATGCATCCGTTCCTTTGACTAATCAAGGCATGCATGCTGGACTACCAAAGTATGTTCCAGTGAACTTAAAAGATATTGAAGCTGCTGGATTTCAAGAGGGGGAAGAAGTTTCGCTGGAGTCCTTGAAGGAGAAAGGTCTTATCAACCCTTCAGGAAGAGAAAGAAGACTTCCGCTAAAGGTACCAACAAATCTCTCATACTTGATGGCGAAAGAGCAAAGATATTTGCACAGATACTGATATTGTCACTGTTATATCTAATAAATTCAGTGTGGCAGCCTGCTTCCTATCACTTCAATTTGTATTCATCACAACCATAGGGAAATTCCTGTCCAACATGTGCCTAAAAAAGTGGTTCTCTGTCTGTCTTACTGCATCCAAAAAATCTTTCTCCTTCACACTGCTCTACCTTCCTTCTTCCACCATTCTCCAGCCTTCAATCCTCTCTTCACCCTATCCTGCGTTCGAATTCCACATGGAAAAGCAGTATACGAGCACTAGTATCTTATATGGAAGCTTGTTCAGTGTTCTAAAGGTCTTTCATACTTACTTGACTAGAAAGGAAGTGCACAAAGTGGTCCTGGAAATAACAATCATCTCTGGAGCAAAAGAATCCTAGCCGATGCATCACTTTTTCTAACTAGGAGAAAAATCCCCGTAGTGGCTCAATTTGGCCTGGATAATATATTGGAAAAAGCCCTGAGATGTATGCATATTTTTGGAGCAGGAGGGCAGAAAATAATTGAACTTTGAAATCCACTACTAGTAATGGTGCTGTTTGAACCATCTCGCCCTGAATTCAGTGAGTGTGCAGTTCTTTTGATGGTCAAATAGAAAATTATACTAGGAAGTAACTTGCAAGTGCTTACTTTAAGTCAAGACATGCACGAAAACTGTAGAATAATCCACTTCTTAACGATGAAAGCCTCAAACCTATTATATGATATAATTAAGAAAGCAGGTGATATGACAAACTGTTTCTCAAGAGAATTAAAATTTGTGGTAAATTTCACTGCAGTATGTATGATTCTTTTATTGGCAGCTAAGGAGCCACGCCTTATATATTTCCATATCCAAACTGAAATCTTTTTCTAAGTTGTGTCATGTCACCTAGCTATTTTTGCCATCTATGGTTTCTTATCTATTACATCCTAATTTTTCGATATCCTCCTATTTGAGTCCTTTCCTAATGTTAACATGGGGAAGCAACTTTGCCTGTGAACTATTAACTCGTGATTGCATATAATTACATGGGATTCGTGTTTGTTTTCTGAATTCAGTATTTAAGTTCTCTTAGTATTTATTTGACAGTTCCCCTCGTTCTTTAAGATCTCTAAATATCAGCTTCTTCATGGCTACACAATTTGTCCTCTCATTATTCTCTATATACCCAACATTGTTAATCCAGATTGTAGTATGAGTGTGATAATGAAGACTTGATATTATCCTTGTTTTTTACAATATACATATGGTCCTCATTCAAAATGGGCCAGAAAATTGGAAAAGGAATGGGTAAAAATGGTCTTCTTTGCAAGAGGACATATGGATAACAAGAAATTGTTTGATAAGTATGTAAAAAGTATAATTAATATCTGAAAAAGAATCACTATATTATTAGGGTGTGGATCATATTTCAGGAACTAACTGATCAAAATAATTCTACTTGGAAATTTTCGGTGTAACATTACCTTTTAAGTGTAAATTTCTCAGATGCAAAATAGAACCTTGGCCTTGTTCTGGGAAAACAAAAGAAAATAAATCTTGTTTTTCTTTGTTGAATTATCAAACCATAATCTAGACCAAGTCTAAATGGTAGCCAAGCATATTCATGGGAAGTCTTCACTGACCAGTTATTTTCTACATCCTATGTGACCACTACTTTTGCATTCCTTAGTCTTGCATGCCATCTAGAATGTTTCCTTGGTCAAGAAATAGTCTATTATATTATAGTTATTTCCTTTCCCTTTTTTCCCAATATTGCCATGTTCTTATGAAATAAATTTTATTAACGTTCTATTATTTGTTGATTGGACATGATAAAACTGCCAATATTTTATAGATTTAACTTAATCTTTCTTCGTTATTTCTTATTTTCTAAATGAACTTACTGTACTTGTAAGGAAAGGACTGATTAAGCATGCAAATGATTCGGAATATTGCTAGGCATGTCATTCGAGTTTTCTGTGCTTTTGCATTGCCTAAAATCCACAGAAAGTTTAGTTTAACAAGTTCTTCTATAAATTTTAGAGGATAAAGGCCTTAAATCTTTTAACAAACAGGTGAAACGGATGGAATGACTGGGAGGAAAATAGAGAGAGGCAATTCCAGAAGTAAAATGTTTAGTCGGAAAAAATTGCATAATTAACTTTCTTGTTATCCCGGTTAAGTTACCACCACCATTGTGCTAGTTTGGTATGTTTTAGTTCATATAATGTAATGTTTCTGATCTTATCTTCTACCAAACTCCTGAGTTCCAGTGAGATCCGAAGATGACATAACATGGCATCTCAACCTACAAAACTTCTGTCACTCGCATAATCGAAGACTTTGAGATAATAAATGTATCCTAAAATGAGAATTTACGAGGGTTCATCACAGAGTCCGAAGTAGGGTCGTAGAGTCGCCATAAAATAAATAAAGGAACGTTCTTGGTAGATGTCAATATGTTTCGTCATAGCTCTGATTGTTTATCCTTTTCCTTCAGATCTTAGGTGATGGGGAACTGAGTGTGAAGCTGAACTTCAAGGCCCGTGCATTCTCAACTTCAGCAAAGGAGAAGCTTGAAGCTGCTGGTTGTTCCTTAACTGTACTACCCGGTAGAAAGAAGTGGGTAAAGCCATCAGTAGCAAAGAACCTTGCACGTGCCGAAGAATACTTCGCCAAGAAAAAGGCTGCGGCTGAATCAGCCGACTCCCCTTCTGCTTGACACCAAAACTCTTAACGACGAAATTGCCTGTTGTCACTCTAGAAAGAGATGTAAAGCAATATTCAAACAATTCGATGCTGGACCCTTTTAGTTCAATTGAAAATTTCTTTATGATGAGTCATTCAAAGTCATCGTTTTTTCGAGTTTTCAGCTCTTCTCGGAGGGTGTTCATAGTCAGCAGATTTTAGTCTTGTTCAATGGTTTGCCCCATTCCATTTTTCCCTCCAACATTAATTATTATTCTTTGTGGTGAGGTGACTGCACTTGCTTATATTCATTGGCTCTACCAAATGATGGGAAAAAATCATTCATAAAGTTATTCAACAAATTGAACATGGAATTTTTTTATGTATTATATATATATATATATATATATATATATTTTAATTGGGCATTTGTCAATGATTCATACGATGCTACCCCAGTTGGAAAAGAAATGAAATGCCTCAATAATCTGCTCCCTTGATTATAGGGATGATTGTGGGAGACAGAAGATATTTGTTCGGTTCGAGTCTACTTCCAAACCAGGTTCGACTTTGAACTGAAAAATATTTAGAAATTGGAATAGTTCACGGTGATACATTTTTCAATAGTTAAAAACCGTTAATTTTCAAAAATAGTCAAAAAACTGTTACAAATAAGTTGAATATAGATCATTACATAAGTTAGCTTGTCTATACATTCAAGGTTCGTATAAAAACAAATTGTGGTCACCCGCATACACATTAATCATGGCCGAGTTAGGGGTGGCTACCCCCGATCCTCGGGCTATTCCCGTTTCATAAGAAGTCCTATCTTTTTACTTTTTGAAAAATTAAAAAATATTACATTTCAATTAGAGATCTTCAAATTTCTACTAAGTCTTCAACCACCTTCTCCCCATAACATTAGCTTGTCTTCAACCACCTTCTGCGCCATAACATTAGCTTGTGTGACATGCACCTTCGGAATTGTAGGTTTTGCGGGAACAAGGTACTGAAGAGGGGTCCATTTTTAACCTCGACCATAGAAAATGCATCGTCCAAGCACCAAAATAAAGTACACAAGTAATAAATAATAAATAAGTATTACGTGTCGAAATCCTAGAGGTCATCTATACTATTCGACCGTCAGCAAGTGGAGAAGGGGGGCAGGACTTGTGCCCTATTGCTGATATTTACAAAGATTTTTGTCCAAATGAATAATAACAATAATATAACTCGTTTGGCTAGATTTGGAGCTTGTTTGAACTTCTTTATTCTTTACTTGTTCTCTCAATTTATAATTTTATCTATCAATAATTTGATATTTAATTTGATAACTGCTCAATTATAACACATATTTCAAACATTTTTACATATCTAATACGCATTCTACCTTTCTCTTCTTTATAAATCACCAAATTTTTACAAATAACGAGGTTGAAGCAAGCTCTTATAAAGTCAATTCATAAAGAAAATTTATAAAAAGTGAAAATGAGTGGTGAAAATTTAATTAATGTTTAAAATGTATGGTGATTATTAAGTAGTTGGCAAATCAATGATAGGTGAATTTATAAATAGAAAAAATAAAATATGCCAAACGGGCTCTAAGATAGAGGGACGGGTGAAAAAAAAACAATGGATTAGATTTTTTATCCTATAATAATACCAGTCCGGCTATAAATAGCTAACATCTCCCTTATGGAGTGGAAAAGTGTCACATGGTCCCCTGTTATTGGGGGATTAGGAGGTGAGCCCCCTGATCCCCAATAACAAAGGGCCACGTGGTACTTTTCACTCTATAAGAGAGATGTTAGCTCTCCTTAGAAATTTTAATAATAATACTTCTTTATTAGAAATCAAATATATCCTCCGTCCCAAAAAAAAAAAAAAAAAATCAAATATATGCTAATAAAGAACTATTCACCAGGACAGATCTTCTATTCCTGTGAGACTCTAAAGTTCTTACACTAGAAGTAACAATATATTAACTATCACATAAATATTTTGATTATCGAAAGAGATGCTAATTTTGGCCCTTGATTTGGGTTTTTCCACCCTCGTTTTATCTATTTACTTTTTCCTTCTCATATTAGAAGTGTTTTAATAATATAATATATTAACAGTATCATCATGAAGGGTATAACAACTTTGTAACTGTGTTTAGTAGTTGTCTCCTTTCTTACTCGTAACTTATAACATTGGTTTTTGGAATTATTATTGTTTCTAAAAGAATAGTGGTAAAAAACAATCCCGCTTTAGTCAAAGCCCCCAGGCTCCCCAAGAAAAGTTTGGTACAAAACCGAAAGAACAACGAACCTTTTGTAACTCCATTGACTTCCTTCACTAATTACAACTAGTGATTTTTGTATGTTCTAGGCATTGGTGCATGGCATATGTCCATGCATTTTACTAGACATTCTAGTTAGGTAAAGCAAACACTACTCATGTTGGGATTGAAACTCTGTGGCACTTCCATTGAATTTCAGCTACTTGCATTGTTGGGATTGAAAATTTCAACTATATTTTCTAGCGGAGAGAAAAAAAATTTTCGGGGTGGGGTGGGGGGAAGAAAAAGCTATAATGATCTTTTATAATATTGAAAGAAGCCTTTTTTGGTTTAACATAATAGTGTCACCTTAGCATCTCGAACTAATGCTAAATACTAACCCAATAGAACAAAGGGTCCATGGAACATTTCCAATGCGCGGTTTTATTGTCCATTCGAAGAAAGAGGACACAAGAATTTTTTGTGAGTCCATATATCTCCTTGCGGCCGGTTGTAAACTCATTTTAATGAGAAATTAAAGAGAGAATGACTGTGCTTAAATGATAGACATTTGTGTACTACATATGGATCTTATAAAATATGTGGATGATATTAGTTTGACTAATTTTTATTTAAAAACAGAATTGATTGTAAAACATGGGCTTATTTTATTATAATTCCTATATTTCGATCACTTTTCATTCATTTGTCATACTTTTCATCATTTTTCTATCAATTTTAAATCATTATTTCTTATATTCTTTTTACATTTCCACATTTATCTACACATCTTCCACTGATATTTTACCTATATTCTCTCATCTTTTTCACCTTTTCTACTCTTTTTTTATACACTTCTTTCCATTATTTTTTAATAAAATAATCATTTTCTATATATCTGTCTTTCGTGCCTTCTCCCAATACAAAGTTTTTATTGGAGATGCTCTCGAGGTAGAAACTAGAAAAATGATGGCAAGTACTACATATATTCTTATATGAAAAGTTTCAAAAACTTTTGAGAGGTGTTGCACATGTCAGTCTCCTGTATACACAACATCAATAACTCATATATGGATCCTAGAAAATACATGTGAATTATCTCATGCATGTGGTGTGGCAACAAAACCTCCCAAACACGTAGGTGTCGGTCTTTCATATACACAATATTGGATAATTTAGCCCCCGAAGCATAATTTAATCGGTAGAACAATTAGTGTAAAGGCTTGCTTCTAACGGCAGGGTGGGGAGTTTGAAACCCATTGAAGGCATTTGGAGAGATTATTTGCACATCATTGCCAAGTGTTGGAGGTATGGCGGTAAACTCCCTTGTGGGCAGAAGTGTACAGTCTTGTTAGGGGAACTGAGGACCAGTTGAGGCACATCCCACGATTTACCTCCTCTATGGTTCTAGGGGCACAGGTCCTGGAGGCCCAAGATTAGTTCAGAGCGAGCTGGGATACCTGATACCAAAAAAAAAAATGTTGGGTTACCTACATGTAGGTTCTAAAAACTATCAAAGTGTTTGGCAAGATTATTTATTTTGATTATAATATGTTGCGTGACATCATTTTATTAGTTGTTTTTTGTAAACAATAAAAAATTGCGGCTTAACTTTAACTTTTTGACTTTTTAAAAAAAGTGAAACTAATGAAATAATATTGTGCGACAAATTATAATCTATAGGGTTTTTTTACACCTAGCATCCCTAACTTTTCACTCTTTTACGGATTACGTTCCCAGCCTTTATTTTTCCTTCTATAGGTCCCCAATCTTTAAATAAATCCACGATCTCGTCCTTGACGACGGAAACTATCAAATTCCACCTTTAAGGTCAGAGGTATTTTTGGTAACATACAAAAAATTAATATTTTAACGTAAAAAAAAAGCAAAAAAGGGAAAAAAATAGGGGGAGAATCCTCCCCTTCTGCCATTTCCAGCAACCCTCAAGATCGAACTGGGGAGGAGGGAGATTCTCCCGTTTACTGTCATTTCCAGTAGCTAAGGCTACCAATTTGCTGCTTGAAAATGGTAGCAAAAGGGGAAGTCTCCCCCCTGTTCTTACTACCGGAATGACAGAAAATAGAGGAGTCTCCTCTCCCTTTCTACTATTTTCGTCAGCCCTTGCCAGGAATGGCAGAAAATGGTTGAGTCTCCCCCCTGTTCTTGTTGCCAATGGTAGCAAGCACAGCTGCCATTACCGGCAGGCCTTTGGCTGTCGGAAATGACAGGAGGGACACCCTATTTTTTTCCTTTTTTTTACTTTATTTTTATTTTTTAATTAAAATATTAATTTTTTATATGATGTCCAAAATGTCCCTAACCTTAACAGTGGAATTTGACAGTTTCCGTCACTATAGACGAAAATAAGGGATTTCTTTAAAGATTGGAGACGTACAGAAGGAAAAATAAAAATTAGAGATGCTAGGTGTAAAAAACCCTAATCTATGTTATAATCTAACAAAATATTTGATTGGAAGTTGGATTATAATCTACTACGTGGTATGATTTTATTGGTTGTTTTTTGTAAAACGTAAACAATTACGGCTTGACTTTTACTTTTTGACCTTTTAAAAAAAAAGAAACCAATAAAATAAAATAATATAATAGATTATTATTCAAATTATAATCCGTTTAAGTTATCAAATACCCTCTGAGTTGTCAAACACTTTGTACATATACATTCGCTCGTGTGGTGTGGATAGAAGACGAGGAGGAGTTTTTGAAACTTATCATATTTTTATAATCCTCAGGCACAAAATTCTGATTGGAGTTGGACAAAAAGCAAAGTACAGCCACTAGTACTAAGTACTGTATGGGCCTTAGATTCTGTGCGTGGGAGAAGCCAGCGGGCAAGTTGATATCACACGTGTCGAAATCCTATAGGGTATCAGGTAATTACTGTTCCATCGGCAACTGAGTAACTGAGGGTAGGACTTGGGACCCAATTGATATTTTCAAAGATTTTTCCTCCAAATAAACA
>CAVNYN010277075.1:0-16182 GCA_963692815.1 Nyctanthes arbor-tristis
TGTAATTTGCTCCTAATTACCTAGTTTTGTCGCTCATCATACTCCATTTGCAATTTGTTAACCACCTCATCTGTCTCTTTAACATTCGAGAAAATGTTACCAAAAACCTTTGTATTCCATTCTTTGAGAGCCAGCTTAAGCTTAGCCAACTTTTTCCACAGAACCCACAGGCCATTTCCATCTATAGGTTGTGTCAAACAATCCTCTACTGTTTCCAAAAAGCTCATGTGCTTAGTCCAAGCATTAATAAATCTGAAAGCAATCAGAGATTTGTTGGCCAAAGGTTCTTCTCCAAGATAATGGGACAGTGATCAGAAGCACTTCAATTAGGGATCAGAATTTGAAAATTTCCAATCTGATTAATAAAGTTAATATTTCCTAAAGCTCTGTCCAACCTCTCCCAAATTCTGCCATTAGTCCAAGTAAACCGAGCACTTCCCGTACTCAAATTGTCCAACCTACAATCAAAAAGAGAGTCAAAAAATTCTTTACTAGCCCTTCTATTCTTTATGAGTCTCTCACTCCTCTCAGAGGATTTAACAATACAGTTGAAATCCCCAGCCACAAACCAAGGCCCCACAGCCCCACCTGCAATAGCTTTCAGCTACTCCCACAAGCTCCTACGCCTGACATCATTGCAACTAGCATTAACAGCCGAGAAAGCAAAAGTAGCCCCTTAGAGTTAACATCGAAGATCCTCCTATGAACAATTTGATCATCATCCAAAACAAACTGACATTTAATTTGCCCTTTCCACATTATCCAAATGGGTTCATTTTTTTTAGAAGCAATTGAGTCAAAACAGAGATCCAATCGAAAGTTACAAATTTTACATTTATCCACAAATGGTTCAAGAACAACAATAAGACAGATTTTGCGTTCACGTAACCAGGAATTTAAGCCTCCTTCTAGCATTCTTTTTTGTGATACCTCGCACATTCCAAATAAGTGTGTTAATCATCTTGACAGTGTGAACTTTGTTCCTCTTCAGATGCCCCTGAGTTTTCACTCTCTTGTTGTTAGCTTTCTTCTTCGCAAGTTCCAACCGATGACAAGCCTTCTATCTCTGAATTTCCAACAATTGGTGAGAATATCTCATCTATGTCGTCATGAGTTTCATCATTTTGTGAGTCTGATTCAGAGTCATTTTCTTGGTGTTGGTCTTCCATTGCCGCCAATATTTGAAATGGGTTTGCTGAAATTTCTTCTTCCTCAATGATCTGGGCTTGCATTTTGTTTCCAAAAAGGATAGACATGACTGATCCATTTTTCTTTTCTTTCAGGCTTGCTTCTTTCTTTTCGGCAGTTCAAAGTTTATCTCTTTATTAATGGCTCGCTGATCTTTGCCCAATTCTCAGTTCTTTAGCCTATTAGGCAGGCCCAATTGGATAGCCCCTTCTTTTGGGCTCTTTCTTCCTGTCCTAGCATTCTTATCTGCCATATGTTTGCACAACACTTTTTTAAGCTGTTCCAGACATTTTTTCACTGGGTCCAACTTTCTTTCCTCTTCAGTGATTTTACTTTTTGTCTTCTTTCCATCATTTGACAACTTTTTGACTGCTAATATAAACTAAAGCCTATTTAGAATCATCTTTCTTCTTTTTGCTACAAATATTTTGGCCAAGATCTTGCACCTATCTTCCTCGGCATCTTTTTGGAATTTGAAATCTGTGGAGACGGATGTTTCTCGGCCGACTCCCTCCTATCTGTGTCTTCATACTCAGGGATTTTGGCTTTCCTTTTCTGCTTGTTTTTAATCCACAGACAAACATTGACATCATGGCCCAAATGTAAACAGTGTGAGCAATAAGCCAGTGGATTCTCGTAAACAACATTCTGCCAGTAGCCATAATCGCCCATGCCAATCCATATCCGTGACGGACGTGGCTTAGAAACATCCGTTTCCACAAGAACTCAAGCAACATTCGGTCTAATTCTCAACACAGTAGCTTTATCTATATTTAGTGGCGACCCCAGACATGAGGCAATTGACCCGATGGCATTTTCATGTTGGAAGAAAACGTATGGCAGACCCGGTAATGAGACCCAAACTGGGGCCATCGGGTTTTCAATAAGAGGATTAATTCCTCTTGTCCATTTCAAGATTCTCATGAGGCATCCTTTAATCATCCATGAAGATTTAGAAAATAAGGAAACATAATCTTCCTCCAGGCCTGGAGTCAAGCAAGCCAAGGGTGAAGTGCCCTTTGAATCCAGCACGAAAACAAGCAACCCTTATGATGTCCATGGAAGGCCTGTTTTACAAAAACTTACCAAAAAGCACGCATTTACAAGGTCTCTCAAGAACATCTAGCAGCTCAATGGAGAATTGAAGACCGGGCTCACCATCTTTAACGGAAGGGCTATCAGTCCGGGAAGGTTTAAGCTGCATACCCACTGCCACAGCATGGCCGTGGGAGTTTTTAGCAGTTAAGGGGCATGGTGCAGTAGAGAGCGGGTGAGGTTTTGTAGCAGTTGAGGGGCGAGGTTTACTAGAGTCAGAAGTAGGCACACACAATAGAGGAGGGGCAGAGGTCCTAAAGTTCGCGGACGAGGGTTTGAAGCGATTAGAAGAGAGGAATCTACGCCAGGATAGGGGGTTTAGGTTTCTAGTAGGGAGGTGTGAGGTGAGGTGAGGTGGGGTGGGTGGGGTAGGGTAGGGTGGAGTGGGGGTGAAGAGGTGGGAAGAGCAACCAGAGGTGCCCAGAGGGGCCACCGGAGGATCCCTCATCAGAGGTCAAGATGGAGGTTAGCAGGAGAGAAGAAACCAAGGGAGAGGATTGATCTTTTGGGCTAAATTCATGGATGGACAAGAAAGAAAGTTTTGAGCTGCGTTACTTGATTAGATCGGAAGAGCGTCGTGTAAATTCACATGTAGGATATATGATTCTCGCTATTGATTATTTCTTTGGGAATATCTTGCCAACTATATTTAGGATTCATGGACATACTTTTGAACTTAAAAAAAGTAAAAATAAAAAAAAAATTGTGGGTCGCATGTTACATGTTCCCAAGAACACGCTTGAGATTGAGAGTTATTATGGATTAAGAATATTTGTAGATCACATGCTTTTGACTTAGACTTTGGAAATACGATTTTTCATGAAGATGAGCAGATATAATAGTAAATATAGAAATTGGGTTTGAATTTGCATAGAATATTTTTGGGAAGAAGACGTATGACTAATTTTGTGAAGGTAAAGTTTAGTAAGAAGTGTGGTCCGTGATGAGATTGAGGTAAATTAATTTTCAGAAAATCACATTCTTTAAAAATAATAATAATAATAATGAAAAAGTTATGAAATTTTATTTTGATCAAATTTTCAATTCAATATGAAAAATGATTTACAAAAGTATGCAAGTGGAATATTTTAAGCTTTATTCCTTTTAAAGTGTATACAAATAAGATTTGTGAATAGTAAAATAAATAAATAAAATTTTGGTTTCATCTACAAAAATTGAAACAAGCATTTGAAATAAATAAATGAATAAATATGACTTTGCATAACATTTTCAAACCAAACATATTTTATAAATTGTACTATGTCAAAAATATTGAAAAAAGAGGGGGGCCTATCTCATAAAGTGTAGGATTTAAGCAATCTTGTTGAAATAAAGATTTTAAATGTCTATTTCCAATCAAGAGCATATCGTTATTTTTTCTTTTTATTCAAGAACGTCATAATTCCAGACTTGTTGAGAGTTGTTTCTGTGGATTTTTTTTCAGTTGTCACCGTACAACTATGGAGATGATAGGTAGTTATTTTGATGTTTAAATCCCCTATATGTGTTATTGATTACTTGATATTGTGTTTAAAAGTTCGCATTTAAGTTAAAGTTGGTGAATTGCAGGTTAAAATCCAAGAAGAAATCAATTTGGGTGAATTTGGTTCATTTTAGCACAAATTACAAAGTTTAGGGGTCAAAACAAACAAATTGAAAGATGAAGGATGAAGTTGCAGTAGCCAAATGGCATGTAGCCGCATGGCCGAGCCATGCAACTACATGCACGACCAGAATACAGGCTGGGGAATTATGCGGCCATTGTGTAGCCATTGTGCGGCCTCATGTGTCTGGTATGTAGCCGCATGCGGGTGAAAACAGAGATCAGAATCACGGCCAAGATGACCCATGCGGCCGCATGGATGTATCATACGGCGGCATGGTGGATTTTTGCAAGTTTCTTGTTATTTTTCCTATTTTATTTAGAATTCTTTTTATGGCCAACTTAGTGCACGGATTTTATGCTTTTCATAGGTTTTCTTGGACTCTATATATAGAGGTTTAGCCTAGTTTTGAGATGAGAGTTACACAATACACAAAAACATCATAGAAAAGAGAGAGAAAAACACAAAACTTCCGAAGGTTCGGGGATCAAGATTGAGATTCAAGAAGGATAAGTTTGGTGCAAGAGTTCTTCATCTTATTCAAGATTTGATTACCCGAGTTATGCGCTTGATTTTATTTATTTAGATCGGAAGATTTTTCATTCATGATGTGTAGCTAAACTGATTTAAACTTAGGACGAATGATGTAATATAGTTGAGACCATAGTATGTTTTTTATGCTTAATTTATGCAATTAATTTTTATGTTAAATTCTTATTAGTATATTGTTTTGTCTTTATCTTTTTGACCAATGGATGAATGCATCTATTGACTTTTATTGAACTTGAAAGAGGAATATTTAAGTTAGCTTATGCAATAAGAATCATTAATTGAGACAAGACAAAGAGATGTGCTTGTAGTTAGTGCGATCACTGTATGTTGAACTTCGGGGAGGCTTACATGAATTTCTTGTTGATTAATGCACCTAAGAGGGTTGGTAGTGCGCTCACTTAGAGATATGTGATGTTGACTAATTGAGTAGGATTAAATAGTTTTGAGAGGAGTAGTTAGTTAATTTAGTGAGATTCGATCGTTAACATAGATTAATTGTTGCAAGACTATGTGGTCTAATTATGTTAAAGGCATGAGTTCTGATACATATTCATCATATTATTCCTTCTAAAACATTTGGTACATATTTTATTTGCTTAGTTTTATTTACTTGTTTATTTTATTTTCTTATCTTAACCAAAATTATCGGATTGTTCAAATAGTGTTGGAACTAATAATTTTGGTACTTAATTTGATCCTCGTGGGAACAAAACTTTACACTCATTTCCCATTCTATTACTTATTCTACCCGTACACCTGCGGATTTTGCACACATGTTTTACCGAGCAGGAGACAATAAAGGATTTGTAAAATGACGATGTTTAAAGGCTTATTTTGAGAAGTATATGAAGTTACGACTTGATAGTTAGGCAATAGATTGAAGCTTATGTATAATGTCGAAGAGTTGATTATATGCCTCATAATTGTTAGGAACATGTTTCTGGCACTTTTAAGAATGCCTGCTCCATCCTCCACACCAAATCAAAGACCAATATTGTGGTGATGAAAGTCAAAATCTAGAAAAGTAATAAGTATTAGTAATGGAAGTCCAGTGGGACACACATTGATGATGAAATTATTTGAGAGGCGAAGGTAATAATTTAGCCAATGCTTCGATGTTCTTGACCTAGTAAGTTAAATTTTGACAGTGGAATTATTTTAAGTATGTAAGGTTATAGTAATTTGAAAATTTTTTCAATCAAAATTTTTCAGTTAAACTTTTACTGGGTCACTATGAATTCTTTTCTTTAACTTATTGATCCCAATAAATTTTTGCACGCTCGTCGAGTATATATTTTCAAAAGAGAACTCCTAGACCAATTTTCGAAATAACTGTTTTTTTAAAGCTTCACAAGTCAAGACATTTTCTAAATTAAAGTTTGAGAAAGTATAGCCCATTTTCGTATAGTTCAAGCTTCATTTTGAAATCACACGTATTATTTCTTTAACTATTGATCCAGCCTTTTATTGTAACTAGTATCATCACATGCTTTGTATGTGGATTTAGAGCATTATCATTATCTTTCTTGTATTGCTGCTATTTTTTTTTAAAAAATTTCCTAAAGTATATTAAGGTTAAAAAAAAAAATAAAAAAACTACCCATGATTCATGCCTAATTTTTATTCTTATGATTTGGTTTATCAAGAAATTCTACAAAACAATAAAACAATCTTGCATGTATTAATTTTGTGTTTAGAATATAAACAGTCTAAAATTTCACAATGAACTTAAAATTATTTCCACTATATATAGAGCAAAATATATAGATTTACATTGAGTTGAATTAACTATAACTTATTATTACAAATTATGTCAAGATAATTGCATAGCTTAAGTACTTGAGAGATTCTCAAACGAAAAGACCAACGATAAGTATGGTTTAGTTGATAACTTAATATGAAAACTAATAATCCAAAAAAAAATGACAAAAATTTATCCCATATTACTAAAATTTAATTAAAAACAAAAAAGTAACAAATCCCGAATCTTGATGATTGAAGAATGATATTACTGTTCCACTACACAATAAGCGAAAAAGAACTACACGATATGTAGTTGAAAATATTCTAGTAAATTTATAAGACCTGGCATGATCGAGATTAATTGAATTTTTTTTAGAAGTTGTAACTATAATAATCGATAAAAATGCGATAAGTTAAATATTTTTAGCGTGTAACTAAAATGATTGATTACATCCTTTCAAACCAATGATTATTTCAGCTTAAATTTTGTGATCTCTCCATCTTTATTCTCTTTATAAGTTATTAATAATAATAAATAATAATTAATTTATTATAAGTATGTAATTACTGTATTTTTTCTATATAGTAGCTTTAATTAATTAAGTTTATATTCCTTTGAATTCAGTTACTCCCTCCGCCCCATGAAAATAGTCTCGTATCAATTTTCACATAGATTAAGAAAGTCCAATTAATGTTCTTGGAAAAATAGAATTTATAAACATTTTTTCTAATATGACAATTCATTTAATTGTTATTCGAATTTTTTAATTCTTATTTTGATATCAATGTACATTAAATAGGGGCACATAAAAAAGTTTAAAGACTGTAATAAAAGTGGATTACAATTTGGAACAAACAAAAAAGAAGCTTGGACTTTTCATGGGACGGAAGGAATATAATTGTTTTAGGAAGTTGGAAGGTGAAAATTTCCTACATAAGTTCATTGAAGTTAAATAAAATTAATTAAATAGTAAATATGGATATAATCGTAAATTGGGGAAATAAGTGGGGGCGAAATGGAAAACCAAAAGTTTCTCACTCATTCTCCTTTTTAGATACTAGTTGTTAGAACGTGCCTTGCACATTGTATGTTTCAATGAATATATTTTAAATATGTAATTTTTATTAGAATATTTTATTACAAAAGTACTTCTCTATACATAATAGTTCTTGTCAATGTTATACTTTTTTGACTTTCATCGTCTCATTTGACCAACACTTTTGTTGCATTGAAATTCTGCGTAAAAGCAAAACACGTATTTGTCTAATGTTTCTATTTTGAATTTTTTATGTATTCCCTTTACGAATACTATTGCATCACTAATCATTTGGATTGTATCACCAAATAATGTAGCTTGGATTTTGTTAGCCTACGAATATATAAAAAGAAATGAGTTAGTATATAAAAGAATTGCTAAGGTAATAATATAGTGATTCAAATATAAACTAAAAATGAAAAGTATTAAAATAAATGTATTACATCTTCGTAGATTAAAATTAATTTTTGAACTTAGATGAGACCTTCTGCATTCGTGTAGTGTTTAATGGAACTTTTACAAAAGATGAAAAGTTAATTTGATGCTCCATTTTTGATCAAACGCACTCAATTTCTTTATTAGCATACAGTACTCTTCTTTTTTAGTTGATGTGGACAAAGTCCTTTAGCTATAGAACGAGTTAAAACTAAGATTGGATTAATTAAAAGAAAAGCATAAGTCGGATTTGTGTTTCAATATTCTTGAATTTATTTAGATCTCGATTATCAATTCATAGTGAGTGAAGTATGTATGAAGAGATGAATATAAACGTTGATATGATGGGCAATTACATCACATTAAAATAATTAATTGTAGTGTAACCGTATGTAAGCTATAAACTTTTAATATTATTAAATTAAATTAAATATAATAATTATTTTATGACATTCATTTGTCTTGATGATGGAATTAAATGAAATGAAATATTCATGTAATGATTAGTGTATATATTTTTTAAGTTGTAATGATTAATTTTGTAACATTGATGTATATTATACATTTGCAACATAAATCAATATTAAAACAAAAATACAAAACTAAAGTACAAAACTAAATCAATATTGTACTAATTTTGTTCATGAATTTTATATATTAAAACATAAATCAAGATTCAAATACAAATATATATATATATATATCTCTTTCCGTTTCACTAAATTTTCAACCTACAAAGTTAGCTTGAATTGAAAATGTAATATATGTAATATTCTTTATTATTGATTTCAAGTCGAAAATGTATACGCATATATAACATAGTTCTAATATGCAATTAAAGAAGAAAAAATGGCCACAACATGCATTAACTAAAAACGTTACACAATTATTTGTGCTAAAAAATTTTGTATACAGGGATTCTTACACATTTGTTATTCATAATGAATTGGAGGAAAAAACTTATCATCTAGTGGAAGAAAAGAATAGCCATTGAATTCATTTTCTACTTAAAATTTTGAAATAAAGTTCTAGATGGATCTCTAGTTCAATTCACCTAACATTGGTATTACGCGATATAATTTGATTGGATTAAATGACTTTAGTGATGCTATACTAAAATGTATGATAAAGATTAGGGACAAAATAGAATAAACTATTTATGTAGTAATGTAGTGAATAAATATGGTGAAATAAAGGTAACTGATAGTATATAAATTAAAGAAAAAGAGCAAGGGTAAATGTGGAATCTGAATGTTTTACATAGATTCCACCTTTTATATAGTAGTGATTGTAGATATATTTAAATAATGTTCCAAGGTCAATTTAAAGTTAGCTAACATAAAATTTCAAAATTTTTCCCGTCTAGTTTTCTTAATAATTTTCCTTTAGTCCAACCATGACTACCTTATTTTCAATTTAATCAGTTCAGCGGACGAATTGTTGTTGTCCCCTCTCCAATTATTATTATTATTATTATTATTATTATTATTATTATTATTATTATTATTATTATTATTATTATTATTATTATTATTATTATTATTATTAGCCTTGACTCCATTTTGGTGCACCCAAATTTTTATGTCAAAATTCAACCCGAAATCCTCTTTTCTTCTTATTTTTTTATGAAATGTTTTCTTATATGGAAAGTTTCTTCTTTCTTGGCCTTAATACACCTAAGAATCACCTCTCAAACATGCCAAAACCAAATCATCCCCCGTCAATAGGCAACAATTTTGCAATGTAAACACTATTTTCTTTCCCAAAATCACTCTTCCCTTCCTTCCTCATCCCATGTTAAACAGTATATATAGAGCCCCACTATGGCATTCTTCTTCATAAGAAAACTTCACACAAAACAATTCAATTTGTAGCTCCAAATTCCGCCGCTTACCTTCTCCATCTCGCACCAGCAGTTCGAGATCCATTGCTGAATCGAAGCTTTCGAAACTACCCGGTAATCCACTTTTGTTATCACCAAACATACTCAAAACTTTTCCCCTCACTACGCCATCCATGCACATTCACGATACCAATTTTTTAAGCCCACCATGAAGGCCCTGCGATTTTTGGTCAGATCTTCTTCCCCGAAACAGTTGCATTAACTCTTAATTATCTCGTCTCAAACCCCATATCTTTGTTATGCTCTATCTCTCTTCCTCTTTGAAACTCTCTTCTCTCTCTCTCTCTCTCTTTCATCTATGAAGGAGACGCTGCCTTTTTGTTAAAGTGAGGGATATTTTTCCATTTTATGTCCTCGTGTTTTGAGATTTTCCATTTAGTCCAAAAGATTTGCCCATTGGTCATCTTGGTCCTAACATCTTGTATTTATTTTATTTTCGTCCCAAAACTAATTCAAACTTCATTTAAGCCTCCTAGTTTTGATTTAAATATTTTAGATCTTGACCTACAACTTTCCTTTGTTTTTAATTTATCCCCAAAGTCTCTTATTATTCAAAGTTAGTTCAAATGTTGTCAAGTTAAATCGTTTTAGCTTAAAACACTCTACTTATTTAAAAGTTACCAAAAACCTTGTATTATTTTCAAATTTACCCAACTATTTAAACAATTAGACTTTTAGCCCTGAACTCTACTTTTATTATATTTTATAGTTTAGTCCTTATATTTTAAATATTTATCCTTTCATGAAATTCTAATATTATGAATCTCTATGACTAGACAAGATGCATTAGTTGACAACTAAGTAGATTCAACAAGGCTCAAAATCGATCATCAATTCAAAATGTGCGCACTAGTTTGAAATATTTTATTGTGCAATTCATATTGTCAAATTGGCATATATATATGTAGTTTAGCATTATCAGCGGCTTATGCCTAGCATTATTTATGGCTTATGCCATTAGTGAACTTTTGGTCTACCGGCTTATGCCTAACTTTATGTGTAGCATTTGCCTAGCATTATCTGTGACTTATATCATTAGCGACCTTTTGGTCTAGTGTCAAATTAGATGATTACGTGTTGTTTTGTAATATGAATTGCTAGTCGTGCCGAGTCCATTGAGTGCTTTTGTAAAGTGTTCATTTTTCTTTTACAAATATTTTTCAGATAAAAGACTTTCAGACAAAAGAGTTCGGCGGCAGTAAAATGGCAAGGTGGTGGCTTAGGTAATTTTATTAGGTAGAAATGAATAATTATTATATTGTTATGAAACCTTAAATTTCAAACTACTAAATTTAATATAGTTGTTTCCACGTTTTAAAAATTAAATGCTTTATGTTTGTCAAGGAGGAAATATTTAATATTTGAGTTATTAGTGAATTAAAGTATTTAAATAAATGTGTGCACGTTGTTCTCAGCACAATTTTCCATGTCATTTAGCTGCTCATGTGGGAAATTATATTATTTTTCAAATTAAATCAAGTTTTCCGCACTCTGAAAATTGGTTATTTCCCACTTATTCTATTATTAAAAAGCAATTTACAAACGCTTCGAGTGGCGTGCTGGGTAATTAGAACCTGAAGCGGTATATATATCACCGGCATCATCATCTAAAATGGAATAGATTCATATATACACTAAAAGCAAAGCTCTACAAAGAAGTCCTCATGGTAGGATTATGCATATAAAACTCATCTAATTGTAACTGCATGTTGTTGGTTGGGCTTTCCCTAACTTCTTTTGCCCCATTACGCATCAGGACAGATCCGAACAACTTCACTACTTCAACGCAGAGTGGCAAGCTGGTCAGCTTTTGATCTTTGCGCTTCAACTCCAAGTAGAATATCACAAATTTGTCATTTGTAACCTTAACAGGATGTACATTTTCCTCAAAGATCTTACTCAATTGTAACACTTTCAGTGGTCCTATCAAGATTGTACTCATCATCGATCATTTCCACAGGCTATGCATATGATCACGTGATTAAAGTATCAAAAAAATAAAAATAAAAATTGCACAATTGCCAAAGCATTATCAAATACAACCAAACTAAAGAGATATGTAACACATCATCACATTATAACCATTCCAATTCATACATGTGATAATTTTAGTTATATTCACCAACCTCTAAGTCTAACAAAAAATGTTCATGTAATGAAATTGACAAATAAAGGATTCCCATGTGTTAATGAATTATCAAACACAACTGATAAAATCATACTATAATCATATTAGTTAACAATCACATTTAACATATCCATCTGCCAATAAACCATTGTAAAATTAGCCCAATTTTTTTTTCTCCTTTGTAAAATTAAAAACAAAGAAGGAAAACTACATAAAAAGTTTAACCGTGTATACGGCTCAACCCGCCAATGGCGTCTAGTTTCGCCACTGATAAAAGCAAACCATTACAAGCAGTATGGCCATGTGATAAAATTAACCAAAAAGAATCGCATAGCCGAGCCAAAGAAAAATGTAGCACATTGTCACATTATAGCCATACCAGTTTGTACATGTGATAATTTTAATTATATTCGCCCACCTCTAAATCTAACAAAAAATGGTCACGTGACAAAATTGACAAATAAAGGTCTCATCATGTGTCAAAGAGAGGGAGAAAAACGTAACATATCATATTATAATCATATCAGTTAGATTATTTGCAAAGAATTATTAAAGGGAGATTTCTAGAAACGGTGAAAACCAACTATGTATTGAAGAAAATGGCGAAAAAAATTTATCAGTCTGTATATATCAATATTTAACCATTAAAATGACGCATATACCCCCCGATTTCCCTAGTTCCTATTTAAAGTAAGCGGCTTGTCTACATCAAAGTGATGAAACTTGTCATGGACGCTTTGAAAAACATGAATCTTCTTTCAACATAAGCTTTGAAACCGAGACTAGGTGCTGGAGAGAAATTCGAACTACGCTTTGCAAAGCAAACACACAGTCTTGAAGGGAAAATAAAGCATTTGAGTTATGGTTTGGAGGTTTCCCGACTTGAGCATCTGAGACCAAAAGGGCCCTTCAATCTACTCCACGCTTTAGCACCATTGCATCTTAATCATAAATCAACCGAGCCACTTCCTCTCACTAGAGTCTAGTTCGCCACTGCTCAAGTGACGTTTCCCAATCCCATCTTTCTCATTCAACCTCATTGTTAATGTGCATTCGTCTTCCCACTACGTGTCAATAGTTCAGCATTATGTTAAACTAGGGTTTATGGGAACCAACGTAGCAGACAAGATAATGTTAAGCCCTTTCACAATTTATAAAGCAGCCGGCGGTTGGGCAATGGCTGTGATCCTAACTTCATCGACTAGTTAATATGTGCATAAGTGATTTTAATTGACTGTAATATTCTCTTTCACGCGCAAACATAAATTGGTCACGTGATGTGATAAAATCTTTAAAAAAAAAAAACTCTCATTTGTCAAACAAGTATCAGATACAATTGTGACAAAGAAACTTTAACACCTCAATAGCTTCTAACCATATCATTATTATATACATGTGATAATTTTTGTTAGCTTCCCACCCTTTAAAATTAACGGACAACTAGCCAAGTGAAAAAATTACCAAAAAAGCATTTCTCATATGTAAAAAAAAAAAATTATCAAATACAACCGAGATACCTCAATATTATAACATAGGTTATAACCATATCATATTATATATATATCTGCGGACTTCACCAAACTGGTCTTATTTACATTTTTCTCTCTCTAGGACCAGTTTCTCTCTGCTAACCTCTCTCCCGGCAGTTCTGGGGGACCTTCCGTCGGTCCCCCCAGACCAATCTAGTGCCCCTCCTCCTCTTTTCCACTTTCTTCCTCACCCTCTAGATTACCAGCCCGTGCTCAAAACCGATCCTCTAGTACATCTGCCCCTCCCCCTGTGTCCCTCTCCCCATGCACCTCAAAAACCTCCCGTAGCAGTTGCTGCACCACGTTCCTCGGCTCCTTGCTATGCCGGTGTTTTGGGTTTGCAGCAGCCTCAAAAACTTGCCTTTCCCATCCAAAATCCCACTGAACATGATGGAGAGCCAAGCGTCATCTTCTCTCCAAAATTATTGGATGTTCTTGAGGGTCCATGTAAATTTGTGCTTGTTGGTAAGTTTTCGTAGTCTAGACCTTCCATGGATATCATCCGAGATGCTTGTTTCCGAGCCGGATTCAAGGGACTCTATACCATCGGTTTGTTAGATTCTAGACACACCATCTTCCACTTTGCTTTGGAAGAAGATTACATTTCTCTTTTGTCTAAAGCTACATGGATGATCAAAGGTTGCCTCATAAGAGTCTTAAAATGGACCAGAGATTTTAGCCCACTCATCAAAAGCCCTATTGCTCCGGCTTGGGTCTCTTTGCCAGGTCTGCTGTATATATTCTTCCAGGATGAAAATGCCATTCGTTCCATTGTTAAATGTTTAGGACTGTTAGAAAATAATGCTGAAATAATTAAGTTCTTTTACTTAGTTAATTTACTGTTTTGTTTAGTTGCACTATTTTAGGAACGTGATTAGGTTTGTGATTATAGGAACGTGATTGTGTTGGTTGTGATAGTGCCTATTGTTTAGGATTTCAGTTCCTATATTCTCTGCCTGTTGCCTTAAATTCTATTTTTGAGCTGAATAAAATAGATCTCTTCCAGCCAAATATTTGAGTTCCTGTAACGTGTTTGCTAAAAGTTCTCTTGTTATTTTTACCTCTTTGATTGTTTACAAAGAGAAGCTTGCGAGTCTACTATTTTTTGTCCTATCATCTGGTATCAGAGCACAAAGCTCTATGGCTAACAACACTGGAATTAATCCTTCTATTCCTTCCATTCCTATCTTTAAAGGAATTGGGTATGATGCTTGGAGCACAAAAATGAAAACACTCTTTATTTCCCAAGAGTTGTGGGAGTTGGTAGAAAAAGGGTACAAGGAAGATGGTCTTGTAGCAGAGACTCTTAGGGATCATCGTGAAAAGGATGCAAAGGCTCTTTTCTTTATCCAACAAGCTGTGGATGAGACTGTTTTTTCACGAATAGAGGCAGCCACAAAATCAAAGGAAGCATGGGATTTGCTTCGGAAGCGTTATCAAGGTTCCACCAAGGTACTTACGGTGAAGCTGCAAACTCTTCGAAGAAATTTTGAGAGCTCTTTTATGAAGTATGGTGAATCTCTTGATGTTTATTCCACCAAGAAATCTAAGATTGTTAATCAAATGCGAAAGTACGACGAGGATGTTTCCGAATAGAAAGTCGTTGAAAAGATTTTGCGAAGCTTGCCTAAAAAATATGAACATATTGTGGCTGCCATAGAAGAAGCAAATGATTTAAGTGAAATGACTGTTGATGAGTTATTGGGATCTCTACAATCTCATGAAGACAGGTTGAAGAGGTATGATGATCAAAGTGGTGTGAAACATGCTTTTTACACGAAGTTGCAGCTGTCCAAAGGCTATCCTAGACACATTAATGGATCCGGCAGTAGGAAAGGTCATGGTCGTGGTGGTTACTCCAATCATGGGCAGCGAGGTGGTAGAGGTGGTGGACATTCTAGAGGTTGAAATCAATATCACAGTGGAGGAGAAGAAGCTGATCAACCTTACAAATTCTACTGCTATTATTGTAAGAAACTTGGCCATATTCAAAAGTATTGTAGATTGAAGGAAAAGCATGAGAAACATGCTAAGTTCGCTGAACAAGAAGCAGATAACGAAAGTACAAGTCTATATCTTGCTTGTTATTCAACCACGGTGTCTTCTCCAAATGTTTGGTTTATGGACAGCGGCTGTAGCAACCACATGACAGCGTATTTGGAGGCTTTTATTAGCTTGGATGAGATGGTTTATACCATGGTAAAGATGGGAGACGGCGTGGTTCGTGAAGTGCATGGTAAAGGTGATGTTCAAATTGGTTCAGGTGACAGAAATTATATTAAGGATGTTCTATATGTTCCTCATTTGGACTCAAATTTGTTAAGTGTGGGTCAGTTTCTTCTAGAAGGCTATTCTCTTGTTTTTAAAGACATGTCTTGTGCTGTATTCTCTGACTCAAGTAAGAAAAATTTGCTGTTCCAAGTCCTAATGGCCAAAAACAATATTTTTCCTCTTCATGTTGATAATGAGCAGCATGCTTTCAAAGCTTCTTTGGAGGACAAAAATTGGTTATGGCATCATAGGTATGGGCATTTAAATTTCAGAAGTTTGAATTACCTATCTAACAAAATTTTGGTGGATGGTCTGCCTCAGATTCGAGGTGTTGATAAATTATATGAAAGTTGTATTTTTGGGAAACAGCTTCGGGATGTTTTTCCTAAAGCAATAGCAAGGAGGCAACAAAACCCGTTGAGCTAGTACATGCGGATGTGTGTGGACCAATGCGGATCCCTTCTCTCAACAATAACACTTACTTTATTGTGTTTATTGATGATTATAGCAGGTTCACATGGGTTTATTTTGCTAGAGAAAAATCAAAAGCGTTGCCAATTTTCAAGAAGTTTAAAAACTATGTTGAGAAGCAAAGTGGACATTCCTTGAAGATTCTAAGAACAGATCGGGGAGGTGAATTTTTGTCAAAGGAGTTTGATGGTTTTTGTGCAGATTTTGGAATCTTGAGGCAACTGAC
>CAVNYN010277078.1:0-12797 GCA_963692815.1 Nyctanthes arbor-tristis
CAACAAAAACAATTTGCCAAAATATCAAGTTAAGTCAAACACAACTCCAAAACATCAAGTCACAACAAAAACAACTCGCCAAAACACTAAGTCACAACAAAAACAATTCCCTAAAACACCAAGTCAAAATCAAAACGACTTGCGAAAACACCTAGTCACACCAAAACAACTCACCAAAACACCGAGTCACAACCAAAACAACTCGTCAAAATACTGAGTCACAATAAACATAGCTCACCAAAATACCGACACACAACAAACATAACTCACTAAAATACTGAGTCATAATAACACAAACAACTCACCGGAACAACCACAACAAAACATTACAACAACCACACTACACCACCAACCATCCACTACTCATAAAATTTAAAAACACAATCAATTGGCCACAAACACAGTTCCGGCCCCAAACACAGTCAATCAACTAGTCAGAATCCTAATTCAGATCGCGAACCATTGGTGGACTAGTGTGAAATTAGTTTTCTAATTGGAATTTTCACAACAATCGTCAAAATACAAGTAATCTGATTTCAAAAAATTCAAATAAAAAATTCCCAAATTACATACCGTATGAAATTACAGAAAACCATAAATTATACAAAATTAGTAAAAAATTTTGTATGACATCAACAACATAATTTGAAAACCATAAATCATAAACTAGAAATCAAACTTAGAAAATCACAAGAAATCAACAAAAATAAGCAAAAACCCTAAATTCGAAAAATGTAATTCTCCATTTCTCCTTCTTCGCTACTGACACTGGCATCACTGCTATTGTCTTCACCGTGTCACAAATGCTTCTTCGCATAAGAACCCTAACTATATCGAAAATCCGTTTGGCGAATTTGATGATTTTAGATTGGGAAAAATAAATGTGTCTTTCTACACATACGACGACGTGCGGTGTAACAATTTCAGAGAGGCGGTGGCATCGGCGGGTGGCGGCGGTTGAGGCATGCGATATCGGTGATTGAGTTTTGGGTTTGATTTTAAAAAGAGAAAGAGACCAGGGAGAAGAAGATAGAGATAATTGTTTGAGAGATCTAGAGAGAGAAGATGGAAGGGGGTTTTTGAAGGGGGTTACGTACCTGATTTTTCAAAATTTGCCATTTCATACGTGATATTTTAGAAAAAGTGTTAAAAGGACCTTATTTACCTAATTTTCCCCCTGTTTTCCCTTGCGGGCTCTGCCGGGTCACAAGGTTAAAAGGACCTTATTTACCTAATTTTCCCCCTGTTTTCCCTTGCGGGCTCTGCCGGGTCACAAGGTTAGCGGGTGCACCTGGCCCATTCACTTTGACACCTCTAATTATTCCTAAATAAAAATTATAAATGGTGTACTAATGAAACGTGCTGAGGGCTCAAAAGAACAAACATTACGGGGTTCTGCCATTGAGCGCGTGAGACATATGCTCACAAGGTAAAAAGAATGTCCTCAACGGAACATGCATTGAGCTTCACAACTCGTCTATCTCTCTCTCTCACTGAAAAAAAGGCCTGCTGAGCCGTCAGAAATATATAAATACGCCATAAAACTAAAATCTACAAATTGACAGAAAAAATTAGCTCCCTTTGTCCCTCTCTTTCTACCTGCAAAAAATTCTATCCATGCCCTAGATCTACCCATGTCAAACAGTGAACCGCTAACAATCTCAACTTCACTATTGCACTGTTCATTTCAAGGTACCATTCGCTAACCCAATTGGATTTTCCCCCAAAAGGTTCAATTTTATTTGCTGATAGTTAGTTGTACATCCGTGTGAAGAATACAAATTTTCTTTTTGGATTTTTAAATAGAGACTTCTCTTTAGGTTTTTGAACTGATGGGTGTTGGTTTTTGTTCCTTATGGTATGATATGCAGAGTGGTGATGTTTGAGTTGGAATTTTATTTTTTATTATTTTTTTGGTTAAGCTAAATTATGGGTTCAATTTGGTTTCTTGGTTGAATTCTTGATTGTAGTAAAGCAATGGAAGAAGAGGAATTCTTGTTGGAATTGTTGAAAACCATTTGATTTTTGGAGGTGGGTTGTTTTGGGATTGTGATATTTATAATGGGTTGTGTTTGTTGTAAGCCCTATGCTGTAGGGGACAGTAAGGAGAGTTTGAGGGAGAGGTTGTCTAGTAAAACATCCTCAGATTTCTAGGGCAGTGTCCTCAAGAAGGGAGGAAGGCAGCAGGGTAAAAGAATGGTTGGATAATAACAATGGCGATGGGAAGGCAGTTTTGATCGATAAACAAGTCAATGGTTCAGGTAGGTTGCACAATGATAATTTTGCGAGGAAGACAGACACGGCTGAGTATATTTCAGTGGTGCAACATCCTGGGATGGGCATGATCCCAAGAGCAACGGAAGGGGAACAGGTCTCCGTGGGATGGCCACCATGGTTAGCCGCTATTGCTGGTGAAGCAATTAGAGGATGGGTGCCTAGGAGGGCTGATTCTTTTGAGAAGTTGGATAAGGTATGCTCTTTGTTGACTTTTGCCAGCAACCTGCATTACTTTGTTGCAGAATGTTGTTATTATGTGCTTTAAAATTTTCTGTTAAAAGGAAATAGATTTTTTATCCATGACCATCCTTTCAATTCACTTTCCTCAGAACTTCTTCTTTTCTTTATCTTGTACATTATATTATTGCTACAATTGTTATGTGCATGTCGGCTCACATGAGCATACAGTAGTCATCAGCATCAGTTCTTCAATTACCCTATGATATGATTCAGGCTGGCGTTCATTTGCCTTTTTGGAAATATCTTGGATGTCACTGTCCTCGAAAATGATAGTAGTTCATCATTATGATTGTAGTATAAAATACTTTTTCTTGTGGCTTAATTTTAGATATAAAAAGCCACAGTTTTGTGTTCTATTGTTCACAAAGAAAAGAATAATATATACATCAGTGTAGCAATTCTCTCTTCTGTTTGCCTTTGTGAAATGCCTTATTTTGCTTACCAGATATAGATACTTCATATCTTAATTCTAGTATTGTAAGCTTTAGATAACAGAATGGTAACTGACTTTTCGTTTTCTGCCCTCCTGAATGGAGTAACGGGAGGAATACAGATTTGCTGTTTTGCCACTTGCTGATGGATGTAAAATTTGCAAATGTTTCATAAGATTAAACAGTTTAAACACAAAAATGTTTCTTCTGCAGGATATGGCCTTTTCCTATTGTGTAAAAAACAATGATAATGCCTGCGATAGCTATAGAACAAAATACCAAAAGTAATTTTGCTGGATTTTCTACTTGACATGCATGCTTTCACTAAAGAATATTCAAAGTATATTATAACTGAAGGTTTCCTGCTTTATAGTTCAAAGCATATTATTGACGATTCTTATATACTGATGTCATGCTTTTATGGACTTGTTTTCTTTAGATTGGCCAGGGTACTTACAGTAATGTTTACCGCGCTCGTGATCTTGATCAAGGCAAAATTGTTGCTTTGAAGAAAGTGAGGTTTGACAACCTTGAGCCTGAGAGTGTTCGTTTCATGGCAAGGGAAATTCAAATTCTGCGTAGGCTTGACCATCCAAATATTATTAAATTGGAGGGTTTAGTTACATCTCGGATGTCTCACGGCTTGTACCTTGTTTTTGAGTACATGGAGCATGATCTGGCTGGGCTTGCTTCCCACCCGGTCTCAAATGTACTGAACCTCAGGCATTCAACAAAGTTTCCTGATTATCCATTGCCACAATGACATTGTTCTACTAATTGATTTTCCTTTTTCTTATTTCAGTATGTGATCTGTTTTTAATACTTTGTTGGTTTCTCAAATTGTTTTACTTTGCCTTCATAAATCTACTTATGCTGGGCGAGGATTTTTCGCCTCCTATTGAATAGTGTAGTGTTCTTCTTCATCCTCTTCCTCCTCCCCGCCCCCCTTTTTGGGATGGGTGGGGTGGGGGTTGGCATTTTCCCCTATTTGGACCTTACCTCCTAACAGGGATACGAAGATGAACTTATGAAATTTATACGAGGGGAGTACTCATTCCTTCATGCGTTTAGCTCCTGTTCTCAGTGTACTTGCATTTATACTGTGCTAGCTTAAACTAGTAAAGCCTCTTGTAAACATGGAAATATTATGCCCGTAAGCTTCCGAAGTAAGTCCCTATCTTGAGCTTTCTTTTTCAGGATTCTCAAATTTGGAAGGTCTTAGAACCAAGATTATAAGTTCTTTGATGCCATTACCTTATCCGTCTAAATGAGTTATTTCCATTACTGACTCACTTTATTCTGCATCCCTTGATATGCACACCAGTCTGCAGCAATAATAATTTCCTCTCTCATATTTGGTTTCTCAAACTTTGGCTTGCATGATTAACAAATTTCCCTGTGCTTGGCTCGGTATTTTTGCTTTCTAAAGGAAGTGTGGTGGTTTTTATTCCAGGTTAAGTGTTATGTGCAACAGCTGTTGTGTGGGTTTGATCATTGTCATAGTCGCCATGTCCTGCATCGTGATATAAAAGGTTCAAATCTTCTGATTGACAACAATGGCATCCTGAAAATTGCAGATTTTGGTCTGGCGAGTTTTTTTGATCCTCATCAAAACCGGCCTCTAACTAGTCGTGTTGTTACCCTTTGGTACCGGCCACCTGAACTTCTACTTGGTGCCACATATTGTGGCACTGCTGTGGATTTATGGAGTACAGGTTGCATACTAGCTGAACTTTATGCTGGCAAACCTATCATGCCTGGAAGGACGGAGGTATATTGTAGCCATTACTTTTGCTCTCCCAAATTTTCACAGGCGATTGACATTGCCTTTACACCCCGAACTAGAAGAAAGAAAAGAAAAACTGATGTAACTGATGAGATAGAGCAACAATAAAGTTGGAAAGAAGCAAAAGAGCTCTTCCGATCTTATTGTTGCATGCCACCTTGAAATTTGGAAATACAACTTGGGATATTCTAAAGTCAGGCCTCTGACGTCTTCATCGAATAACTTTTTATCCCCGACACTGAACTTTATGGTGACAGTCTTCGTGAACTGCATCTCCTTTTGGTCAGTAGGAAGCTTGTCAATTGAAGATGCTTCCTCAAATTATTCATTTTCTTTTATTTATTAGTCTCAGGGTCTCTGTCAAACCTTGGCCCACTAGTTGGATCTCTTGGTAGTTGAAGTTCTTTGGTTATATGCTACAGTAGAACCTTGAAGAAACTACCTGTCCCTTTTTTTAATTCTTTTTTTTTTTTTAATTTATGAACCAAAGTCATGGGCAGGCATGGGCAGTTTACGAAGTCAGGGGCAGTTTACGAAGTGGAAGAGTTCACAAAGGAACTGAATAATGAATGAATAAATTTAATACATAGGCAGAATTGACTTTATTAGAGAATCAGTTTTATACTCCCTCCGTCCCAGTTATATAATCCTTTTTTTTTTTTTTGGCCTTTTCTTTTCCAAATAGATTAAGAACTTTATTGGAAAGATAAATTATGTAAGATGTGTTCCTAATTTACCCTTATTTAATGAGTAGAATTTAAAATTGATAGTTATAACTAAGTAATAAATTAAATAGTGATAAATTAGTAAAGTAATAAATTAGATTTTTCAATAAAGAAACAGGACTATCTATTTGGGACATCCAGAAAAGGATAATAAGACTATATAATTGGGATAGGGGGAATATATAATTGTAGAATTCTGATAGGCTACAAGTAGTAAGGGTGTGGGTAGTTTGCGCCGATGGAAAAGTAAGTACTAACTCACCATAAATAGTATGGGATAGTTGCATTTGGATTAGAAAGAAAATTAGCGATTATCTTGGGAGAGAATTGAGCCTCTTAAATGCTCAGTATCCTTCATTGTATTTCAATTTCCATTTCTATTTTACTCGGCAACTACTACTTTATTACAATTAAGAGCAGGTTTCTATCAAATTACTTCAATGGAAAGAAAGAGAAAAAATACTACTCATCATAGAAGTAATAAATAGGTGATAGGAATATTCATACCAATTAATTATTGGTAAAGTTGGATTAGAAAAATCAAAACATTCTAAGATAAATAATGGTGTGTATAAAATAGATTTTTTGAGAATTGATTTTGTGAAAAGTGACTTTCTTGGGGAGAATGTGATTAAAAGCTAGTATGGGGAATTGTGAAAAATGTTTTTAAAGAATGTGTGGTTGAGAATGAATTGGCACAAAAATCGATAAGAATTTATTCTTACAAAATCAATTCTATACGGACCCTAAGAAATAAATCACCTATTCAAACTCCCTCTCAGGTTGATGCTCTTTGAGACATGCTCATTATTAGGCACTGGCGTAGTATGGAATGGTCCTCCATTTAAAATATTTGGTGTAGTCTGATTGCAGCTCCTAGTAGGGAAGTCCTCCTCTTTCTGCTAGTTCTTTTGATCATCTTGTTTAGAATGTCATCTGCTTTCACAAAGGGTTTCTAGAGATACTAGTTGTAACAATGTCAATAAAGCCTTAAGCACCTGAAAGGAATAAGCTATCAGAATGAGTCATGCACCAAATAGAAATGAGTATCACCTGATTTTTGCATATAAGTAGAGACCTACATCAAGTTGAGAGAGACTAGGTTTACTAGTAAAAAGCTGCTACTTGCTTTGAATGGTAAGAGATGTGATTAAAATTTAGTAGGGATGAATTATCACGTTGACGAAGTCAAGTGGAGGGAGAAGTAGGTGTTGCTGAAGTGCTGCAAAATTAGGTTTTGGGTTTGGAAAGGAGGAAGCCAATCTACTGTTAAGTGGGGGAGGCTTGCTGGAATGAGAATCATTTTCGTTGAGTGATTCACATTAGTTAAGTGCTAAGTGGACTGATTTGTAGAAAAAATGTTGGGCACAAGTTGGCTTGTTAAGTAGTCTTAAGTGGGCTTCAAGTAATGTTTTGTAGTGAAATAATTCAAAAATTTCAAAGTCCAAAAATACTCAGATTGATAAATACTAAATGATGAGATAGATTTGATTGTTCGCTTATCTCATTAGTTGTCATTTTTCTATTGTGATTGTTCTGGATATCCATCATATTCTTACCCTGCTAAAATAAAATCAGGAAATTTCAATGCTGGTAGAGTAATCTTGTTTATTTTGTTTTGTAGGTTGAGCAGTTACATAAAATTTTCAAGCTCTGTGGGTCACCTACTGAAGAGTACTGGAAGAAATCAAAGTTGCCCCATGCTACAATATTCAAGCCCCAACAACCTTATAAACGCCGTGTTGCAGAAGTGTTTCAAGACTTCCCTGCTCCAGCATTAGCTCTCATAGAGAGCTTGCTTTCTATAGATCCTGTGGATCGTGGATCTGCAGCTTCTACTTTGAAGAGTGAGGTAGCCAATTTCCAATAATACTTTTTTGCTTTCATATAGAAAGTGGAGTTTCCCATATTGGTCAATTAGTGTACAGCTCCCCCCTTCCCCTTTTTCTCTCTTTCGTCATAGAAGAAATATTCCCCTGGAGTAGAAGGAAGAAAAGAAGAATTTATATTGTTGGTTCTCAGTTCACTGATGAGGAAATTTGGCACCGTGTTAACAAGTGGAACCATCATAATGAATTATAATTTTACTTATCACTGATTTAATTGCTACTCATTGATGACCACCATACATTTTAAATGCCCTTAAATCTCTTCATGTAATTTCACTTTATTATGATTTAAGGATCACCATTTAAGATTGCTGCCATCAAAAAAATTGAAACTCTTGTTGTACATTATGTATTAGTTATTATTTTCTTATTTCCTGCTGACAAGTAGCATATGAATAATATTAAACATCCAAAAACCCTATGGTCTACTGACATGCTTCTACTTTTTGCTTTAACAAACCGATGAAAAATCTTTGTATCAGACTGGTAAAAAATATAACCATAATATTGTTTTGGAAGAACAGTTCTTTACAACAAGGCCACATCCCTGTGATCCTTCAAGCTTGCCGATGTATCCTCCCAGCAAAGAGTTTGATGCCAAAGTACGGGATGAAGAAGCTAGAAGGTGAATTACGGAGACTTAATTTGTAACCATGTGATACACGATAAATAAGATGCTGAACCACCTAGAGCAATCCTAGTGTTGGGGGAAAAGACTTATATTTGGAACCACCCCCTCCAAAAAAATAATAATAATAATAAATGAATAAATAACACACCCTGGTGCAAATAATAATGTCTGGGTGTGGGAATTTTGTTTTTTCCTCATGGTCAGGGATTTTTTCTTTTGGGGGGCCGATGTGGTAAACCTATTTTGGGGGCGAAAATGGTAAAATAATCTCTGTTCTACGTATTTCAACTTTGCTTATTTACACCATATTTTCCCTACACATTATTTTAGACTTTCCTTCGAGGTTTTCTTCCCCCAACATTGGTAATGCTTTTATAAAACACTTGCTGAACCTGAAACCTTGTTAACATTAAAACCGAAAATAGGCCGTTAACATCATAACTTAAAATTGGATGTCTAAAGTATTGGTCTAATGAGTCTACTAGCAGTGTTTATAACTATTTTCTGACTCATGGAAAATTTATAGACAAGTGGCAGCTGGAATCAAGGGTCAAAGGCATGAGCTTGATGGGAGAGGACCGAGACAATGTCGTGCTGTTCCGGCACCAGATACAAATGCTGAATTAGTGTCATCGATGCAGGTATATTATGTTTCTCTGTTTCTGACTGCTGGCCTGATTAAAAAATTTATAATAATCAACTAGTAATAATATACTTATTTCAAATATAATAATGCTGTCTCTCACCACCGATGTCCTATGACAGTGCAGTGGTACTAAGTGATAAGTCTAATAAAATGAAGGGACATGTGATACATTTAAGTGGACTTGTTATTAATGCCATCTAAGTATGGTGATTATCACCAGTGGTGACAAATAGCATTACTCTTTCAAATGCCCACTTTAAATCTTTGTGTTGTCATGTACACTGGAAGAACGGAATCAATTTGGCAAATTCATAGTGCGCTGCCTTAAAAGTGAGGTTTCTCCAAAATCTCCGTCACTTTGTCCTCGTATACTTGTTAATTTGCTAAAATCATTGATCAGAATCAGTCTGCTAAGGAAAAGTGCTCCTATCAGATGCTTCATAGAGTAGTTGCAATTTTAAGAAGATACTCATTTTGAAAAAAAAAAAAATAAATAATAATAATAATAATAATAAAAATAAATAAATAAAAAAGTAGCTCGAGAATGTATTTGCCATCTAATTTGACTGACTGAGTTAAACAGGAAATGAAAATTTAGAAAAAGTAGCTAGTGTATCAAGGATATATACAAGACTGGAGCTCATCCATGATACCTTTGCTCCTGCCTTCAGTTTGCATGACAAGATGCACCAAAGTAATAGTACCTTCTCTTTTCATGTAGTTTTTATGTATTTACAATTTTTCCATATTGTTTTAGTGAGTGCAACCTTATTCCTTGAAAAATGAAAATGGGTTCAGAATATGAAATTCTTCATTTATATTCAAGCCCCAGACTTTGGTGTTGCAACTATAAATTCATAACAGATTCTTGGGTCTGATACATGTGAATCACCCGTGAAGCTTTCATTTGCCAATCTACCATTCTCCCCCAGAATTGTACATCACTTAACTCGATTTCTGAATACAGAAACGTCAAGGTCAGTCCAACTCCAAGAGCAGGAGTGAGATGTTCAACTCTCATCCCGAGGAAGTTGCTTCTGGTTTTCCTATTGACCCACCAAGACCATCTCAGGCTGTAGAAGAAGCCAGCAATGAATCCGAGGGAAATATACATAAGAGAGCTTCCCATTCTGGACCTTTGGTTAATCGGGCTGCTTGGGTAAAAACTTGGAAGATGCTCCAAAAGTTCTGACAGTGGCTGACTTATCGGCCATGTGTGGTTTGGTTGCCGCAAGAAAGAGCATGTTGTCTGAAGACTGAAGGGAGAAATCTTATTCTCAGCAGGAAGTTCCTAAGCTTATATCCTGGATCATTCAAGGAGGTTTCAAATTCCACGGTACAAGAAAATAAAAAAGATAACGCAAATGCGGTGTCTCATCAGCAGGACAATGAAAGAATAAGCAATGATCCTGTTCTTGTAAGTAATTGGGTGCCTTTCATATACAAATTACGGTTAGCTATATATATTATTTCAAATTGACAACAGTCATCTATTCTATTCTATTCTGTTAATTGCACGTGTGATCAATTCCTTCATCCCTTTTTCCAGATGGGTTACGGGTCTAGGGGCAACAAAATTCACTACTCTGGACCATTACTAGTACCATCAGGAAAAATGTACATGGCACTGAAAGACCACGACCGTCAAATCCAAGAAGCTGTACGACGAGCTCGACTGGAAAAGGCAAAAGTGAGAAAACTTCAAGACGAGGGAAGCCATCTGTCAACTAATTCCTTGTGTATGTCAGGACGTTGAGTTGGTATTTAGCAGATTGGAAGGGAAGAAGAAATCGCTAGTGACTAAGAAAATTAGATATATTTTCTTCGGTATTGGTGGCATGGGATTATCGTATAGGAGCTACTCAATAGACGGGGAAGTGGAGTCTCGTTTCGAACAATGGTAGGGAGTTTGAATAGGATTTTATTCCCATTTGGACAATGTATCGTCTGTCATTCAATGTCACGTTATTCTATTTCTAAATGTGCAAAATCCTGATTATGAACACATATAGGGAACAATTTGCCGTCATTCACATATGATCTATTTTTCTGTGTTTAGTTTAGGTTTTAGAAGTTAACTAAAAAAACTTCTGATCCTTTTTTCTTTAGTGTTAGTTACCTTCAGAATAGAAAATTAAAAATAATTGAAAATTGGAAACTAAAAACTCAACATATAATGTAATTTTCATTTTAATAATAATTTACAATACTGGTCATATTTGTAAGTCTTTCTATTACTTTTTTTATCTTTTAAAAGTATATATTTTTTGAAAATTTCACAATCAAAGTATCTTTTAAAGGGTCTATTTTCTTACAAAATTGTAATGCAAAATTAATATTCGTTATTTAACAATTAACAAAAGTGAAAAAACCCAAAACAGTAAAAGTCTATTGGTATTTAAAAAAATAATAATAAATCAAATGTTTTAGTTGAAGGGATTGAATCTGGTGTTAGACTTGTGGCGCTATATCATTTCTAATCGAACCTTTGACCTTGCAGTAAACATAAGAACTTTAAATTTTTGTATAGGACCTTCAAAATCACAAGATCGGCAATTTTCATGTTTGATACTCTTCTATGTATGTCCTTTATTAGTGTGTACAATGCATGTATTAACAACACAAGATCTCTACTCATTTTGGAATTTACCCATTTCATGCCGCTATGGTTTTCCACAGTTTCTTCAAGACATATATCAGATTCTTGATGGCTTTCGATGCCAATAAGGTTATACTTGTACCCCATTTAAAAAATTCAAAAAAAAAAAAGAAAAGAAAAGAAGCACTTGTCTACTTGATTTGCGTTATATATTCACTAGCTATACTCTGGCATTGATTCATGTGATGAAATAATCTATTATCACAATACCGGACGGTGGCTATCTTTTCCTATTTCCTTTTGGGTTAATTTCACAAAAGATCCCCCAACATTTGAGTTAAGAATTGGTTAGGTCCCCAATCTATATTTTCACTCTACTGGGTCGCCAACATTTCATAAATTAGCATGATAAGTCCTTTTTCCCACTATTCCATTAAAGTTTTTTAAAAAATAACAGTTATACCCTTAGTTTTTTAATTTTAAAAATGAAAAAACACACCCCAATTGCTACTGAAAACAGTAGCAAAATGCTGCTGTTTCCAACAGCTAAATTGGGTAGAGGGGTGAATCCCCCCTATTTGCAGCCGAAAAATGGCCTTTTCCGACAGCAATGAGGGGATACACCCTCCCTTAAATGCTAATGCTGTCATTTTTCACAGCATTTTTGCTGCCCAAAATGGCATTATTTTGCTACCGTTTCCGACAGCACGGGGGATTCATCCCCACTAAAAATACTGCCAGAAATGGCAACAGACCTCAGCCATTTCTTGCAATTTTTGCTGCCAGAAACTGCAGTATTGCAAAAAGGGCGGTAAATCCCACTTTGCTGCTGTTTGGGGAGAGGGAATTCATTCCCCTTTTTGCTGCCGGAAATGGTAGAAAAAATACTGCCAGAAATGGCAGCGGTGTCATTTCTGTTTGCATTTTTGGGAGGTGAACCCCACTATTTGTTGTCGAAGAAGGCCCTTTTCGTGCAGCAATTGGGGGGTCCCTTCCCCTATTTTGGCCGCCAAAAAAGGTAGCATTTTGCTGCCGTATCCGGCAGCAATTTTTGGGTTGGGTGGGTAGGGTTTTTCCTTTTTGTTTTAAAATTTTTTAGATTATTTTTAAATATTTTATTTTTAAAATTAAAAATCTAAGTGTATAATCGTCATTTTTTTAAAAAATTGACAGAATAGTGACATAAAATTCCTTTTCCCGCAGCAAATGGAGGGATTCAACCCCCTCATAGGGAAGCATTTTGGCTGCTGGTCCAGTAGCAATTGGAGGGAGGGAGGGTTTCTTTTTTCGTTTTCCTTTTTTAATTTTTTATTATTTTTAAATATTTATTTTGAAAATTAAAAAGCTAAGGTATAACCGCCATTTTTATAAAAAAAAATTGACGGAATAGCGACAAAATGACCTATCGTGTGAATTTATGAAAGGTTAAGGACTCAGGAAAGTGAAAAAAAGAGTGGAGACCCAGCTGATTCTTAATTCAATGGTTGTGGGACCTTTTGTGAAATTAACACTTTCCTATATGGGTTAATTACACCTAAAGTCCCCAACCTTTCAAGTTATTATCGATTACATC
>CAVNYN010277079.1:0-35775 GCA_963692815.1 Nyctanthes arbor-tristis
TGAAAGTGATTGGGTTGTTCCTCCTGAAATTGTCTCCATCCGTGTCTTGCCCCCAAATGTAAGGTGACCACCCGACAGGCCACAGACTAGCCGACGTCGTTCCTGAGTTGAGATGTTTGGTGGTCATCGAAAGTGTAGCAGATGTAGGAACACAGGTCATTACCGACGAACGTGTCCCAATCAACAAGCGCGGCCTTCAACGAGATGAGTAGTGGCAATGTGGAAAACCCTAAGTAATACTTTCTTTTCTTTTTAAAAGTCTTTTGCATGGTTTTTACGGTGTGGCAAAACCCTTTTACATAGTGTTTCATGTTATTTAGACGAAATACATGAGCTTCTTACGGATACGGCCTTTAGCCGAGGTGCTTTTGTGTATGTAAGGTTCAATTTTGTGATCTTGTTATGATTATTGATTATTCAAACACAAATATGCGTGATAAATGTTGCCAAAACGAGTTACAAGTGCAGTTCCCAATAGTTTATTTGTTTTTCTCTACATATAGTCCCTGGAATTCTATACAGATTACCACTGACACTGACACTTGGCTACCCCAACTCTAAACAGTTGGTGGGTGGTTCTCGACAGTTTTGTGCTGTAATTCTATACAGTTGACAAAATATTGTGTCACTAGCCATTTCATGTTCCCAACATCTGTTCCAACAGTTTATCTGTATTTCTCAACAGATAGTCCCTAGAATTCTAAATAGTTTACTATTGACGCTGGCAATTGGCTACCCCAACTCTATACAATTGATGCGTTGTTCTCGACAGTTGTGTTCTGTAAATCTATACAGTTGGCGAGTTATTTTGAGATCCGTAGCTCTGTCATGTTCCAAACATGTAGTTCCCGCCAGTTGATCTATCTTTCTCAGCACGTAGTCCTGTAATTCCATGCAGTTTTATGTTTGCCCTATGCCTTGGCTAACCTAAGTCTATACGGTTGATGTGTAGTTCTCGGCAATTGTGTACTTGAATGCTATACAGATGATGAAATAATTAGTCTGGGGAAACTATAGTTTTACAAACTTACTTTTTTGCTCTATGGAAGTTTAAAACCCAAGCAATACACCGTTTTCGTTGGGAGTCGAGACTAATCATATCTCAATTGATGTGCATCTTTCCTCTATTCTACTTCTGTAATAATGTTTTTGTAAATTATTTAGGCCTTGATAAATCTTTAGTGCAAACAAACGACTAGATGTACATTATATTAACAGTGGCCCTTATGACACCAACATGTATAGCATGAATTATAAGGAAAACTTGACATGAAATGGTTGCTTAATACAAATAAACCATTATTATTGTAAGCATAAGCATGAACTAGTAAGAAGCACATATAAGTCAACTAACACTAGATGTTCGGTACTCATAGTAGATACCAATCATCATAACAAAATATTATTTGATAGCATGCTAGAGCAATCTACTACTAATAACTGGGCACGAGACAACGGAACTTGGCAAAAAGAGCAGGCACGGGGATGTTCATGTACTTTCATGGATTCAGGACCTTAGACACGGTGCTAGCAACACTCTCATCCTTACTACTCGATACCAAGTCGACCATCCCTTGGTAATTACTGCTATGGCCTTCATTGTCAGATGTGAGGTCGACTATGTTGTCAGCAGCAACCTCAAGTTGACCACTCTCTGAACTCACGGCTATCACATCCTCGACCATGGAGCCTGCATCTTTGTTCTCAGCATCAGTGTAGTCAACTACTTCGAGGGGTGTATTGACGTGAGGCTCATTGTCAGGGCTGAGAACAATATATGCATCTGTCAAAGCGATGTCTTCATCAGAGATTAAGTTAATGATTAAATCTTCTACTGTTTCCTCATCGTCAGAGCTTAAGATAATGACGTTAGGCATGCCTTGATTAATGTTATCTCCGTCACTATCCTCGGAGGACTCAGATGATTCTTCATATGATGCACAGTAGTTGAAAACACTAACAACATGCTGCCTTGGTGCGTCTATGTCCCTTGCTTGTGAGGATGGTTTACCATGGTCACATCATTGTTGCTGCTGGCATTGGTACTGGAACTTTGCACGAAAGAGGCGTTCGAGCTGTTGACACTGGACGACATCTTTAGAGTAGAGCTCTAACTGGTGGGGTTTCGATGCTCAGATCAGATCGGCCTTTGCTGGTGCCCTTTGTAAATCACAAATTTATAAGGGGAGTTGTGGCAAAGGTTTGGGGTCAGTGCACGCGTTCCATGGTTTTGCCTTTCAAACATTCTTATACATAGCAGCGATAGTTTGGTTTTCATCATCGTTTCTATTACCACCCGAATCCTGCCTTCTATTGTGGCCTGCATCTCGATTCTTAGAACTTACATTGTCATGTGTGTCTTGGGTGGTCCTATAATTTGTGCTGGCTATCACATTGTCAGTGGAGTTAGAGTATCCCTGTGCAATTGTTGCAATCTGTGGATCATCAAAGTCCATTGCAAGTTTGTCAAGGACAGGTTCCCGTTCATCATTAAATGGCTGCATAGTTGCCATGTAGGGGTTGAGAGCCTCCTGTTCCATTGGACGGAGGTCTGGCATGACATGGAGCTTTGCAATGGACCAAATAACATTACTCAAAATCATTAAGAATGACCCTGATATTTTCAACTGCAAAAACACATGCAGTAAAAGTGTAGGGATTAAAGTACCTCAGTTTTTGTTATATACTCGATATAGATCGACTCCTGGGGTTGTTTAGTTGCCTTCCAGCAAAGTATTCTGGGAAATCCATCGTTGACCTTCTCCGCAAACCTTGCCCCAAATTGAGGTATGGCCTCGTAGGCCCAAACCTTCAGGCATGCAAAATACATGTAAGACACCATGTTATATGTGCAGAAAAATCTATATTTCAGTAATCTGGGATTGCATTTTGGTCTGGAGAATATCGCTATCACGTCATTCGCATATAGTAAAATGAAGCAATATAGGAAGTGTTAAATGCAAATACAGCAAATGATTGCATTGCACCCTTACAATTAGATCGGAAGAGCACTTATTGGAAGTCCCGTTGTTATTTGTAAACTTTTGAGTCTACAAGTAGAATAATAATTCTTTGAACTTTTGCATGTTTTTATTGTTTGCCCACTCAACTGTGGATTTATTACAGGTACATAGATCAGTCTCTATAATTGTAACTTGCTTCCAGTTTGAACTGATGCTTGGGCATAAAAAAAGTGCTGCTCTTGATTACATTACTTGATTTAATTCATTACAGCATTTACCAACTAAATTTAATTCTAGGCATGCTATATATCAACATAATGGATACGGTTGCCTCATGTACCAACTAAATTTAATTCTACGCATGCCATGTATCAACAAAACGGATTCGATGTACCATTAATGCCACCTGTATAAGGTGTAGAATATCTCTTTCGATCCGTCTGCCTAGCTTTTCCCATGACTTGGCCCCGACGCCTACCTAGTGACTTTAGCAAGCTAAGGTAGGCGCTCCTCCACTATGCATATGATGCAAATAGTTTGAGGTTGTCAACAATTGCAAAGGTCTTGAAGTCAATCCCAATGTTTTTATCTGTTCCCATGAAGACCCCCTCTATGATGAGGGTCAAACCTAACTTGTATCGGTCTGACCGTGCTGGAGTGTTTGACAAAAATTCCTTCTCTAATTGAGTGCAGGTGACTCGGTCCATACCTTTGGAATACTTGTTCCGTAGCCTCGCCTTTGAGATGAGTTGGTCTATATCGCTCGAGGGGGGGTACGGGCCACAAAGCAAACCACTCACGGCCGCATACTCTGGCAACCCAAAGCGCCTGAATGTCCCATTGATCTGAAACCAAGCCTCACATGTCTTTTTCATCCTTATTGTCCACGATATGAACAATGCGATTAATTGCGCAAAGAGTTGGAGAGGTTGTAGATGTGCCAAATGCTGTAGAGGCAAGTTTTGAAGCTCCTGCTTTTGTTACACTATTTTTAGGTAACAATTTTTAGGTACCTAAGGCTACTCCTTTGAGAGACGTGGGCATGCTTCCTCTCCTCCTCAGGTATCTCATATATCGGAAATCCATCTGCACAAATTTGTGGAACAATTAGAAACGTAGTCGGACATGGAATTTGCATAATGCCAAAGCAAACATTTATGCTATTGTCTATAGCAGCACTACTGTGGAGAAAGAGAACCGTTGTCTGCCATCATACACGTTTGCCACGTCCAAAGAATGTTCTACACACAAATACTAGATGAAATCCTTATTCTATACATGTGCAGTAATTAAAAATAGTATCTGCAACTAGCTTCTACCGTTTCAGACAAAGGTAGGGAACACAAATGTAATTTCCCTTTTACTTCAAATAATATCTGTACAGCAGAGGAGGAGCCATTTTAATTTGCATTGTTCAGTATTTTTCCTAGCACTGCAGCTACTTGTTATTCTATGCTACTCTCAGGATATGAACCAAAGGTCAGAACTTTGTTAGGTCTCATTTTGCTGGTGCAATTTCCTAGATTATCTCCTTCTTTTGTGTTGGAGAATCAGAAGAGTTGCAGGACATACAACATAAGCATTGTGCGTGGTTTGACTACGAAATTGTTTAATATAGCTACCACATTGGTGGACAAGTTCTTATTCTGTAATGCTATCAAAATGAATCTGGTAAATCATTGCTTGCAGGAAATATTGGAACTAAACACTGTTGGTTAGACTTTTCACTAGGCATGCAGCAGGACATTAAGCTAATTCAGCTTATTTAGTGCTATATAAATCAGTGCTCTATCCTACGATGATCCATAGTTAAAATGTCCAAATAATTTATGAACAAATTTCTTTCCTTTTTGTATCGATAAGTTGCCTTTAATGGTTGTAAGAAAAATTTTAACGCATTTTGGTCCGAGAAGGATTTAGAGGGCATTATCATGAACATGCTGAGAAATTTCTACCTATCCCCAAAAAACTTGTGGTGTGCAATACCAACAATTTTTCTAGTTGGTGTGCATTGATTTTCCCTCGCACTCAACCAAGGAAATAGCAAACTAGCCATACCTTGCTCCCGAAAAAGCGACAGTCAAGTAAGTACAACCTTTGGTTTAACCAAATGAATAACACAAAAGAACAAGTTTAGTCAGAGCACTAATAATACAAGATATTTCGTCTTCAAATATTGTCTGCCTTTTCAGAAATTGGAAGCAATATATTTACCAACTACATGATTTTACTTGTCCAACAATGGTGTTGGACTAAATCAATAAAAATACCTCTGATCTATATGCTTTGTTCACTGGCCCAAAGACAAATCAAGAAATGAAATGGATAGGAAACAGAGCTAGCAACCATTAATTCCAACAAAAAATTTATCAACCAGCAATTACTTCATTCACACCAAAGAATCTTCATAAACCTTTACATACACTTCGGTATTCACATTGCCATCAGGCATGTGTCCGAAATTCCTTTCGTAACTCCCAATTCACATAAAGTTTTTGGCACTTCGGTATTTAGGCACAAACCTTAGTTATCCATGCGTATGCTTTTAACTATGTCGGGTATTTATATGAAATTAGTGGGAATACATATATTGTCTCTGGTCTCTCCATAGTATTAGCTAATTAACTCATAAAACTGTATGGTATTTTTTTTAATTTTAAATTCTACAAATCACAAAATGAATCATTAGTCAATGCTTATTTATGATCTGGTTGATTTCTTAATGGGTGTTAGACTCGGTGAATAAAAATTGGTCACTAAACATGAAGGGATTAACTTGGGTACGGATTCATAAACAAAATAATTATGGATTGACCAATGGAGGTACATATTTTGAGTTCAAGATCCTTTTTTTTCATACAAAGGAAGGCTTTCAACTAGCAACTGTTAAAGAGAAAAAATAATCTGATTGGCACAAAAAATGATACCTCAAATATGCTCATTATCATACACACAACTCCTGGCTAGGGAATGCTAAACTAATATTTTTCATTTGTATCATGTGCCACACAAATTAGGCTACAAAAACTGTTCCTTACAATTCTGAAAGATGCATTTGGGAATTTTGATTTTCATTTGGGAATTTTGATTTCTATAGCAGGCCCTAACATTATATCACTCACACGGATTAGCAGATTCAAGTTAAGATGGTTGTGTTTACCTTGCACTAAAATTCCCTAACTAAAAGAATCCCCTATTCTAGAGATTTTGGTGTCTAACCTACTGCAGTGCTGAGATTGTAAGACAATAAGAGGCATAACTCCCATAATCATTCACTTGCCCTCTTATATTATACCTCAACTTTGAGTGATAATTTCTGTTTGTGTGCAATTTTTTTCCAGAAAAAAAGAAACACTGTGGAAATCCAATATATGCATAAACACATACTTAAATTTCAAGCATTCAGCTCTTTTACCTCCTTACCTGTATAGATGACTACAGCTGACGATTGCTGCAGGGGCAATCCGTGCTGGCGTATGGTCGTCTGCTACGGCAACGCACTACCGCCTTCATCTACAGTGGGTCTCAAAAAAAGTCCAACGATTTCGCTTGATTCCTGAAGGTAAGCTTAGGGCTGGAGTGAAGAGAACTTTGCCTGCCTCAATTGTGCTTCGTACGACCCATGGTAATGGTTGCTTTACGGGTGAAATTTTGGGGCAAAGTTGAAGGCCTCTGCAATTCTGACGGGAGAATTTACTGGGGAGTCTTTCAAACGGGCCTTATATCACTATGGGGATGACCAGCCCAATAGCGTTTAGGCTGTAGACGAACCTCTTAGTGGTTGATTTTCCGGCTTTGGTGACACTACCGGCGAATAGGCGTTGAAGCAGGATAAAACACCCATTCAGTTTTGCATCTTGCGTTTGAAGCTTTGATGCGCGGGTCGGGGGTACAATGAACATAAACAGTTTCTAAACCTGACAAGTATCGATTTAACCCTGGTTGTTTTATAATTTTTAACGTAATTATTTAAAATTAATAAATCTATGTTTCAAGGGCAAACTTGTCCAAAAAATAAGACAAGGGACATATTTGTGCAAGTTTTAAAAATGGTCTATTTTTGCACATTACATTTTCAAAAGGGGCATTTTTTGCAATTTCCTCATAAAAAAATAACACTAGTTTGACCTTTTTCCCCCCAAGAAAAGTAAAGCTATATGTTGCTTGAAATTACTATTTTCATCCATGAATAACACAACAATTAGACAAAAATCTTTTGTTCAAATGGCAACAATCATGGAGCACCAGAATGAGGAAGACATTGAAGCAAGGAAAATGCAGTCTGTACAGTTTCATCATAGGAAAATGCAACGTCGTTTTTCATCTTCTTCTCCAAAAAATTAATAGCTTCTTGCTCTTTTGATCCGGCACTTGTTGCCTTATGACCATAAAATTGACCAGCAGGATCACATTTAAAGAGCTGAGGTCCTTTCTCCTCGTCAATACCCAATAACATTGCAACTATTCCAAGGGGTCTCATATAGGCATGCTGTGTATAAACCTGAGACTTGTCAGCAATCCATTTGGCCAATATATCAACCGGCATCTCATATCCATATTTGAAACGAAACTCAGCAGCCTCATTCCTGGCTTGAGCTAATGTCCTTGCATCAGCTGTCATCCCGGTGGCCAACAGTCCAAGATACTTTGTAATGGGAAACAAATGCGTCACACTTGTCTGATCCAAAAGCTTGTCTGGAACTTTCTTCTGAGTAACAACACAAACGGACTCCTTTCCACGCACCCCAATAAAGGTGATTCCAGTAGCCTTAACAACCTTAAAAGCATACTCGATTGGGTAGAGACGACCTTCGGGAGAGAAGGTCATAATATGACGATCATAGCCGCCTCGGCTTCCCAGACTCATGTCTTCAGATTCAATTTAGTTTGGATCTGCGACTGATTGTGTATCTTGTTTAATTTGGTCTTGTGATTTTGGAGTGTGGGAGATTTGCAGATTGAGGGTTTTTAAAAATTGAATCTTTTTGCCCAAGACAAGAATCGGAGTTGTGAGGAATTAGACTTGCGAGTGGAGAAGCGGAGAAGCGTCTATAAGTTCGAAAATGCTCCTCACTAATTTGACTTTTATAAATATAAATATGACTTCTTGAACAATATATAACAATAAAAAAACACACTAATGTGACTTTTTGATGGAAATGTAACAATAAAAATTTTTTTATATGTGGTTTTTTAATTTTAAAAATCACACTAATGTGACTTATATATATATATATATATATATGACTTTTCGATAAAAAAATGTGAAAATGTTAAAATTTTTATATGTGAATTTTTAATTAAAATATTACAATAATGTGAGTTTTTGAAATAATAACAAAATTTCTGTATCTGTCTTTTTAATTAAAAAAATCCCACTAACATGACTTTTATATATATGTTATTTTTCAATAAAAATGTGATAATAAAAAATTTCTGTATGTGACTTTTTAATTAAAAAAGTCACACTAATGTGACTTTCGTATGTGACCTTTTGATGAAAATATAACAATGAGAATTTTTATATTGATTTTTTATCACAACAATGTGACTTTTTTTGGGACAAATACAACAATGTGACATTTAGTATTACATATATGGCTTTTTGGTTAAAATATAATAATGAAAAAATTTCCATACGTGAATTTTTATTTAAAAAATCACACTATAACAGTGTGAGTTTTATATATGTGACTTGTTAATTAAAAAATAACACAAACACGAGTTTTATGTATTTGGCTTTTCGATAAAAATGTGACAATGGCACAATTTCTATATGTGACTTTTAATTAAAAAATCACAAGTATTGTGACTTTTATATATGTATCTTTTTAACAAAAATGTAACAATTACAATTTTTATATTTGATTTTTTAAATGAAAAATACAAATTTAAATTTTATCAATGTGACTTTTTGAGGAAAATTAATGATAAATCACAAATGTGATATTTTGAGGTGTCTTTTTAGCGACACATCAACATGATATATCTATACGTGAAAGATTTTTATATGTTACTTTTAAAATAAAAAGTTTCCCAAGAAAATAAAATAAAATTAAAATTATAAATAGAATAGAAAAAGAAGCATATAAAATAACCTATTAATTAAAAAAATAACAATAGATCAATAAACAAATAAAGAAATAAGTAAATAACAAAGTATTCTGGCCTAGCAACTCATTGGCCCAATAGCCAGCAACAAATTCTACCGTACTTTTATGGCTTCAATTTTTAACCTTTATTTTGGGGTCTCTTGAAAATTTTAAAGGCTTCAAAATCACTTTAGAAAAATAAGAGACCAATTAGAACATTTTAGAATCTCAGGTGGTACATAATAACACAACATAAAACCCGAGAACTTCAAAAAACACGCACAAACACACACTAAAGCGCGTAGCCCACACAATCGCAGCAACACCGAAGAACAACCGAGCAAGATAAAGCAAATTGAACAACCAGGCCGCTGACAATCGATCTCCATCTCTAACAACATAAAAAATCCACAAAACACAAACGATTGACCTGATTTCTGTTACAACAAACACGAATTAGCAAGCTTAAGAACGTAGGTAATATTACGAATCCATTACATCGCATTGCTCGATTCAATTTGGGGAAAATATCAGATGATATAAAACTAAGATTTACTTCATATAATGACATATAATATGTCGATTTACAAAATTAGACCTACGAAATGAGACCAATTTAATGATAACACATAATATTTATAGCCTTCTAATTGTGGCCGAAATTCTACAACGCAGATACAACAAAAACTTAGGAATTTAAAGTGTTCTATTCTATTATCTACAAAAACATATCATTAGGTAATAATGCAAAAATTACTGACAATAGTTAACAATACATATGAATTGTGAATCCTGACAGTGATTTTGGAATGAAATTGTTACTGAAATAACTTTGAATATATATAGCTTCTGGTTGTTACTGTAAACATATACATTTACTGAATTCAGTGTTATTTTTACGCTTCCATTTGGAATCATATTGTTACTTAAATCACTGTGAGTATATGTAGCTTGTGGTTGTTACTATAAACATATATAATTACTAAATTCAATATCATTTTTATACAGTAATGTCAGAAATTACTGACAATAGGTAACAAGGCATTTGAATTGTGATTCTAACAGTGATTTTGGACTGATGTTAATGAAATCAAACTGAATATTTATATCTTGTAGTTATCTCTGTAGACTCTTCCGATCTCTGAATTCAATGTCATTTCTATGCAATCATTTGGAATGATATTTGTTGCTGGAATTAATATCAATATAAGTAGCTTGTGATTGTTACTGTAAACACAAATATTTAGTGAATTCAATGTCATTTTTTTGAAGCCTTTTACAGTAATATTGTCACCGAAATTACTCTCAATACATATAACTTGTATACTCAATTCAATATCATTACTATGCAACTATGTCAGACATCAGTATCTTTTTAAGGACTGGAGGATATTAGAATCATAACAAGTACATAGGTGGAGATATATTGGGCATAGTAGTACAAATCAGCTCTACCTACAACCAGTTAATGCAAACAATTTGTGCAGAGATAGACCTAGAGCAAACCCAACATGCAATAATAGTCAAGTACAAAATTGGAGAAGAGCTGTCACCTGTCACAATTACCAGCAACAGCAGCTTCTTCTGCTATATAAACATGAAGAAAATGCACAGAAACCCAGTAGTATATCCATTGTGCATTGAGGTTAACAACACATAAGATATCATCCCAAATAGACAAATCACAAATCAAGACTTCAGCATCGATGAAGCTCCACTGCCTCTACAACAAATTGTGATTGATATATGCAATGTTGTTCAGTACAATCCTTTGACAGTTGAACCGGAACTTGAAATCATCACAAAACCTTCTCCAGACAATTTGCAAAAAAGATGTGTTTATCGCAACAAATCAGTTTTGAAGATGAGCTTCTCCCTGTATGCAATAAAGAACTGCTTCCAATACAAAGTTAGAAGATCCGACAAGAAACAATATGTTGTCAATTATGCTGCTTCAGAATTCAACTGGACATTTAGATCATCAAGAATTGGACAGATAGACATCTTTTACATAAGAGAGATCAGAGATTGTCACACATGCCCTGCACATAGCAACTATGTTCGTCACAGACAACTAACAAGTTCAGTTGTTGCTGCAACAATTCAGTACAAATTCACTTCTAGCAAAACACACTACACCCCAAATGGTGTACAAACAGACATCATGAACAAATATAGAGTCAACATAATATATGACAAATCATGGCGGGGGAGAGAGAAATCACTAACAACAGTCCGAGGTAATCCAACACAGTCTTATCAGAAACTACCGGCAAACATGTACATACTGGAAAAAACAAACCCAGAATTTGTGGCCAGAATTGAGAAGGATGACAACAACAGATTTAAATATCTCTTCCTAGCTTTGGCAGCCTTAATACAATGTTGGGAGCATTGTAGGACAGTTATTGTTGTAGATAGGACTTGGTTGAGGGGCCGAATGGAGGCACACTTTTCACAGCATGTACACAGATCGGAAGAGCACACGTCTTCTTACTAGCATTTGGTATTGGGGACAGGGAAAACAATGACTCATGGACTTGGTTCTTTAATATGGTCAAGCAAACTTATGGAGATAGAGATCACCTATGCATAATTTTAGACCGTCACCCAAGTATAGAACTTGCAGTCTCAGTTGTGAATCCAGATGCGTTCCATGGTGCTTGTTCATTCCACATATTGAAAAGCTTATGAACCAACTATAGCAAACATGGGAAAAAAATTGGAAAGCCATTCAATGCTGCTGTATGTGCATATACACTAACAAGCTTTGAGCATTACATGAAAAAATTGGAAAGCCATTCAATGCTGCTGTATGTGCATATACACTAACAAGCTTTGAGCATTACATGAAAAGGCTGGACAAACTCAAGGGAATCAGAGAATATCTGGTATGTAATTCTACTCATTTACATTTCAAAAGTATTAGAAAAATGACCTATTTGATAACAATGACTGAATCCTTACTGCTAACTGAAACTGCTATAGAGCGCTGCATACTAAACAGAGCATACAAACTAAAAATTTAGTGAAAAAGTTATTCAGCGACTGATTACATGTTGTCACTTGAAGCAAACAATATATAAAATTAAATCATTACTGATTCCTAAATAAATAATGATGTTACTCATTGTTAAAATAATAAACTGCCTTTCTGAATTTATTTCTCCTTGATCATTACAACATGTGTGACTCACAGCTTAAAGCTGTTATGAAAATTGGTCAGTGGTATACATGCCCAGAAACAGATATGGCACCATGACTTCTAATATAGTTGAGTCAGTGAATGCTGTCATAAACTCAGTAAAAGACCACCCCATCCTAGCCATGTTGGAGTCACTCTGACACATACTTCAGTAATGGATGTTTAAAAACAGAAACAAGACCTCTTCAACATTCACAACATTGGCAACAAAGTATGAAAGATCGGAAGAGCGTAGTCAGATAGTGGAATGCAACAATCTGAAGGTATCACTTTCTAAACAGAATTCTTTAACAAAAAATGTTGGCACCACATATCACATATTTACACCATATATCTTCAACTTGTAGGTATCCCCAACAAGCCACAACATGCATAAAGTGAAAGATGATATCATCACACATACTGTTGACATTCAGAATAACAGTTGCAGCTGCATGGTAGTCCAGACAGACCAAATACCATGTACACATGTACTGGCAGTCATTGGTACCCTGCAACTAGACAAATATCAGTATTGCTCCAAGTATTACACAAAGTTGCAGTATCTGGAAACCTATCAAGGGATTGTATTCCCTGTCCCATATGAAAATGACTAGGATATACCACAACACAGACAATCAGAGCTAGTACTTGCCCCAAATCAAAAAAGAAGTTCTGGAAGACCAACAGAAAAAAAGATACAGATCCCATGCTGAGAGGAAGATGATCATTAAGTGTAGTCAATGCAAACAAATTGGACATAACCGTAAAAGTTGTAAAGGCGTGATTCCACTAGATAACAAGGCACAGAAATCAACAAAAGCAAGAAAAAAGATAAGAACATTTGATTCCTAGTACCATTCAATTTTTTGTTTCTTTTTACTATATCTCTTTAAACACAAAAAAACATGAGTTTATGTTGCTTATAATTCTTTGTATTGTTATTGCATTCCCAAAAATTTAGTTCATATATTTTGGACATCAACTCAAGCTATCAGTATTTGTTACAAATTCTAAGCATAAAAATTCAATAATATTTCTGAATTCAGGATTATTCACAGTAGAGCCACAAAATTATAGAAATTATATAACATGACTCACATAAACACTGTTTATAAATCTTAGAATCGCATAAATTATATATTTCAAATAGAATCATATAATCATAGAACAAGTACTTAAACATCTAATAAAAATTCAAAACTACATACCAATTAAACATAAACAAAACATAAATAAAACTACAAGTTCAGGACAACAATTAACAAATAACTAATGATTTTAGGATAGATAATATCTGCCATTATAAGCTGACTACTCTAGTATATATTAGTTTGCATCATTCCCACTTATGTTATGGCTCTTCTTTGGCAATGAACTATTATCATCCTCACCAACATTGCCACCACTTGTTCCCTCAACACGTTGGCTTTTCATAGCTCGTAAGTCACCTGAATCAACTTTCTGGGGAAACAAACTATAGAAACAGAATAAAAATGATATTCACATCCAAAAAAGCCAATATATATCTATATATATATATATATATAATGAAGATACTTTCTAAAAACCTTGCTTAAATTCTTCAAGATCTTTCACTCCTGAATTCACTTTCATCTTTATGGCTGTAGATACACAAATGATTCCAATATTGCCTATAAAAAACATTGAAACAGTAGTATCAATTGTGTATTCTACTTTTTAAACTTAGATAATACTATATTACACACTAAAAACAAACCTTTAATTATTTGTGTCCGGCAAAGTTGTAACATAATGAAACGCTTTTCATTCGGACTATTACTTGAACGCTCAGAAAATACCCTTGCATATCCATCTGTTAAACTGTATGAAATCTGATTTTTCCTGTAGCCATTCAATGAAGTATTGAAAACAATTACAGTAGAGAAAGGAATTTCTATTTATAGTTAAACAATTTTAACATATAAAATTTATTTTAAGTTTTATCTTACTCTGAATCTTCCAATCTCAGCTCAACTTTTCTTTCTGCCACACTGTCAGTAGCAACATGCATTGCAAAACTGTCTGCTGTCACAATCTCCCCTATTATATCTGTGCATAAAAAAGTTAAAAGAATTAACTTAATGCAATACTGAGAAAACAAACTGGAAAAGGTAAGAACAACAATTCTTTTTCTTTAAGGGCAACAACTAAAACAAAGAAGGAGAGAAAAATATCACCAAACAAATGCCCTTGTTCAAAATGGCATGTTTCTTGTATTTCAGCAAACGATCTGAAATTGTAAATGTTGAAAGGGAAACTTTTCTGAACTGTTTCACCAATAAAAGTATTACTTGTGAAATATAGACGGTGTGGATGACTTGTTGCTCGATAAGTGCCTACATTATCTCCAATATAAACATGTCTTATGTAAACAACATAATATTCATGAATATATCTGTCAAAATACTCAATTAGAGAATCTACAACTGTTGCTTGAATTCTAGTCCCTTCTTTGTCTACCAAAAGCATTTCTAAAGTTCTTGGATTTTCAGTAGCCTGTGAAACAACCCATTTTCGTGCAACTCGGACCTTCACAAGCCATTGTTGAGTTTCCTTCACATCCCTCAAAAGTATAGTATTTGACATGGTTCGATTTTCCAGAAAAAAGGAGGACCGAATTTCAGAAATTATCAACACAATGATTTTCAATATTATTATTTGATCTATTTTATAGAGCTTGTGAGGCGTGTGTACTATTAACTTCCTGTACATGTTTCATGATACAAAGTAATTACTTGTAAGTAACTGTTTCTAATAATCTCATTTTGCAACCGCCAGGAACATAGAAGATTTCTGCAAAACAAAAGCATACTGTGACAGTTGAATTTAATAACTCTGAATCAATGTATATATATTTGTAAATGCTTCATTTCTGTAATTGCTACATCATGGTGTGGCATAAACAAAGCAGTTATTGAATCAACAAACCAATTCGTGCATACTAACCGGTTATCATAAATTGCAACAATACAAAACAAATTTCATTACAATTATGTTTCATACGTTTATTTAAAAACACATAACTCACACTTGGGAACAAAAATAAATAAATAAATAAATAATAAAACTACCAGCATCACATATAGCCAAAACATCAAAACAAGTACCATCTTGCACATATCACAATATAACAACACACAAATAACAAAAAACCATGACAACTATTTTCATTCTTTCAGTTGCAAACACTTTATTTACTGTCACAAATACAAACAACATAAGCTGTTGCCAAAACAATAACAATTTAAAAAGAACATTCTTGCTTTATTTGAAAACTTACAAATATGTTTGATATGTTTAAGAAAACAAATACAAGTAGCATTTCAAAAAACATAAATAAGAAATAGAAACAACACCTCATAACACCACAACACATAAACACCACAACACATCCCAAAAATATCAAAACAATTATCAACTCGTAAACGTCACAAGCCCACAACACATCAACACACCAGCAATACAAAACAAAAAAACAATGACAAATAGTTTTCCTTCTTCTACTTTTAGACACTTCATTTGCAGTTACAGACACAAAACATAACCTGTTACCAAAACAGAACAAGAAAACAACAACACATTTCCTTTTATTTGTAAGTTTACAAATATGTTTCATGTGTTTAAGAAAACAAATACAAGTAATATTTCAGAAAACATAAACAACAAATAGAAACAACACCTCACAACATCACAACACAAAAACACCACAACAACACTTCATTTACAGTGACAAACACAAACAACATAAGCTATTACCAAAACAAAATAAGAAAAAAAGAACACTCTTCTTTTATTTGAAAACTGAAAAATATATTTCATATGTTTAAGAAAACAAATACAAGTAAAATTTAGAAAAACAAAAATAACAAATAGAAACAACACATCGCAACACCAAAACACATAAACACCACAACACATCCCAAAAATACCAAAACAATTACCAACTCATAAACGTCACAAGCCCACAACACATCAACAAACCAGCAACGCAAAACAAAAAAAACAATGACAAACAGTTTTCCTTCTTCTACTTGCAAACACCTCATTTGCAGTCACATACACAAAACATAATCTATTACCAAAATAGAACAAATAAATAACAATACGTTTCCTTGTATTTTCAAGTTTACAAATATATTTCAAGTGTTTAAGAAAACAAATACAACTCAAATTTGGGGGCCAAACAAATTTAAAAAAACACTTACCAACCTACAGTACACAAACCACAAATATCAAAACAATTACCCACTCACACACGTCAAAGGCCCACAACACATCAACACACCAGCAGCACAAAACAAAAAGCAATGACAAACAGTTTTCCTTCTTCACTTGCAAATACCTCATTTGCAGCCACAGACACACAACATAATATGTTACCAAAACAGAACAAGAAATCAAGAACACATTCCCTTTTATTTGCAAGCTTACAGGTATGTTTAATGTTTTTAAGAAAACGAATACAACTCAAATATGGGGACAAAAATAAAATTTAAAAAAACACATACTAGCCTACAGTAGACAGCCCAAAAACATCAAAATAATTACCAACTCACACACGTCACAACCCACAACAAATCAACACACCAACAACACAAACGAACAATAAATAAACAACTCCGTATCAATTGCAAAACACCTCAACTCTGTACATATACTGTTTCAAAAAAGGAACAATTGCACAAAGAGACACAAAACATATAGCAATACAAAACATAGAGTCATACTACCAACACAGATTCGACAAAATATCAAGAGAATTAACACCTAGCTTGGTACAACTCATTGGCAAATAATTGTATTAATCACATATCAAAATCACATTACTCACAATATTAAGACACAATTAAAAATCAACAAATATAACATAAATCAAGAACTTAATCAACAAATCAATACAACATAAGAAAAAATAAAAAAACAAAGAAATATATATTACATATATATATATATATATATACAGAACATTCTAAAACAAAATTTTAAGTGTGAAATTTGTTTACAAGTTTTGAAACAAAATACTATTCCCTTCATTGTGCAAATTTGTTTACAATTAAGATCAACACTATCATCAAATTCTCCACCAAGCACGATACACCAAAAAATACCTATGAACCAACAGATCCCTTCATATAACTAAACAACTTTGCAGCCAAATCCAACTAAGCAGCTACTGAGTTGAACTTCTTAGGCATCATGGAAAGGTGATTGTACAACAGATACTTAGCATACTTGATCACAAACAACCCACAATCATGACTGCAAAACAAGTATAAAAATGACAAAATCAAAACATCATATCATTACTCAAAAATTGCCAAGCTCAACAACACACCCATCATTTTGTTGGGGCAGGTTGGTTACAAACTCCATACCAAGCTCTGCCAAATGTGGCTTGTCTCCAACCTTATCTGAACCCCAAAAACCAGCACGTGCCATCAAATAAGGCAACAACTTGCAATACAAACCCACAAGCTCTCGTATCTCTTTGCGACGTAAACTTAGAGAATTGGAGTTGTACACAAGTATATTGCGATTCTGAATATCAAAATGCAGCAAAATCCAATAAGGAGTTGTCCGGATAAGCACTAGAAGTAGCACACGATCAACATCTCTCCAACTTCTGCTCAGATCCACCTTTCCACCCCTAACATGGCCAACAAGTGGATATTTTACAGTAATTGATGAGGGATCATCTAACAACTTCTGGTAATCTTTGTGCATCAGATGCATAAAAATAGAATCAGTAGTTGTTGCCCGCATCTCAACTTTTGAACTATGACTTGCCAGCTGGTGTAGAAAGTAGAAACATACATCGATATGCTGCAATGATATAAAATGAGAAAAAAACAACTGTCAAATAATGCAATGTGACTGATAAACCCAATAACAGAACAAATCAAACATTATAAAATATTTCAAACATGTAGAGAGTACCTGAGTACTCATATCACTACCAATGTCAATCAAGACATACCACGACATCTTACTATTAACCGTGGTAACATGGAAAACAAAAGGAGGATTTATCACATCACTAATGTAATAAAATTTCTTTCTGCAAATATAAGAAACTTCAGTAAATGATCAAAAAAATAAGAAAGAACCCAAAAAGAAAAAAAACTACAACAGAGACAATACTAACTTTTTCTTTGGCTTATACCCAAACTTGAACCAGGCATCAAACTCCTCTAATTCTTTATCATCAGCAGGTGCCATCGCCTCTTTCAAAACAAGTAAAACATCACCCTCACTCTCAACCTTTCCATTAGGTGACGTATCATTAGGAACAAAAGGCGGCAACAATAGCTTCCCTGGCTTGTGTGGCCTCTTCAAATCAACATCATTAGCATCAGTTATCACAACTTTTTGGGGTGATGGAGTTTGTACAACCTCATGTTATTTAAAATTAACAATAATATTAGTTCACATCACATACTCATTAATGCAATAACAAAACTAATTATCTTTTTTGTCTCTAAAAAATAAGAAAATAAAAACAGACAAGCCAAAAAAAAAATACAAAAACACCTACCTGAATCTTCATCTCTAAAGATGCAGATACCTGACATCGATATGATAGCCCATCCACCACTTCTGTTCAATTGCAACTTGCATATAAAAATAAACAATTAAAATAGTAGATAAAACATAATAACAAAAACACATACAAACAATAAAAACAAAAAAAACAAAGTTCTAAAAATTACATCCTTCCTCTTCTCCATTGAAATGCTACACGCAGCAGCAACATCAGCATCCAACTACCTCTGGACATTCTCATCAGTAAGAATATCATCATCCTATAAACAAAAATATTTTATAAAACAAAGGAAAATATAATTGAACTAAAAAAACTCATTCATATAGTTTAAAAAAAAAGGAAAAAAACTAAAACAACTTTTAAAATAACAAGAATACCTTATCGATTTTCTGCACAGATGAATTAGTTACAGCATCAAATGCAGCATCAACCTGCCTCTGAACTTCTTCTTGAGAAAAAATACATCATCACGAACAAAAACATCTTCAGATGCTGGACTGACATACACCGGAATAGTTGGTTATTGCACAAGACTCAAGCTAAGCTGCAAATCAAAGGATGGACTACCCAGAACTAGAGTAGAAGCATCCTCAACACATGTACCATCATCACAAACTTTATAATCTTTCTCCACACCTTCAACTTCCTCCAACACCTTCAATTTCAACAAAAATAAACAAAAATATTAAAAAAATGTAGAACATAAAACAACTAAAAAAGGAAAAACAAATATCGAATAATACCTCGTTAACATCAACACATTCACCCTTATCAACCACATCCTCATTGTTAATAGACTCAACTTTGTTCAGATGATTCAATACAGTCATAGAAATAAAAAATTCACAAAAACATCAAAAAAAATTCAAAATAAAACACGCAAATGACAGACTACCTCATTACCAGCATCATCGTCACCTCCCTTCGCATCATCCTCACCACTCTCATCAACCTTAGCATCATCTCTATCCAAGTGCTATAATCAATTGAAAGGGGGAAATAGAAGAATTAGGAAATACGACAGCAAAACAATAAAAATAATCAAAAAATAAAATAAGGAAAAATGAACAGAAAATATGAATTTCATATAAAACATTATAACCTCATCATCTACAACAGCTTTACTAGAAACAGAATCAACCTGGACAATATCAGATATATGACCCTCTCCAGGACCCATGACAGTCACTTGCTAAATAGCGTCAGCAATCAACTCTTTAAAATTGACATCAAAACACGTCATACGACTCTTCAACTCAGAAACTTCAGACTTCAAATCCGACTGAGCTTTACAAATGGTGGACAGCAAAGACCTAGTCTCATCAAAAAAACAATCAAACTTGTTGCTCATAGCCGTAACAGCATCTTCTAGTGAAGAAAACTACAATGACATGCTAGGACCATCACTAGCCGCAGATCGACGACCACTTTTTAAAAAGTCAATGACAGACTTTATTGACTTCATTTCAACAACAAGATTGCGGATCTGCACACGCCTAGCATTAGCTTCACGAGCTTTTAACAACTCAGACTTCAAACTATTCAACTCAGATTGCATCTGATCAATCTTTTCTTCAAACACATTAGTATAATTAGCCTAACAAAACACAATAAACACATAAAACATAAAGCAACAACAAAGACAGCAGAAACAAAAAATAACTGAAAAAGCATTAAAAACAATATTTGAACACATATGGAATCAGATGAATAAACATGTTCAAATCTGGGCCTCTAGGCACGGTCTCTGACACCCTTTTGCCACGCCGTCTACCCTACTCAATAGTCCATGGAGTATCCTCAAAATCATCACTTTTAGAAGAATCTTTAGAAACATCATTGCTATCAGAAACATCTTCCACAACTTTCTTCAACTGATCCTCATTTGGAATCTCAATTATTGGTTGAGCAGGAGCAAAAAACTCAAGGCCAGCCATATAAGGAAGACCCTCATCCTCTTCAGTGGAAATTTGTTCTCAACACCAACCTGGCAAAAAAAAAAAATGTTAAACAAAAATATCTAAAATAGTATGAAACAAAAAAAACAAGAATAAAAACAGAACAACTTACGTCACAGCTATAGAAGAAATCATCATTCAGATCACGAGCACTCGGAGAATCAGTTGCCCTCCAATTTACAATATGAGGCATACCTGTTTGAGTACGAACACAAAATTTATCTGCAAAACCAGGTATGCATTCATACAACCAGACCTGGAAGGCAAGCAAAAAACCAGACAGTCAATATGCTTCCTTATCTCGATCCTGCAACCCTCTTTTCAACTAGACCAACAACCAAGAAAACATCTGCTTACCCTACGGAAACCTCCCCATCTCAGTCCTATCATCAACCAACACAAACATATAGTGATTGACATTCCTCTTATAAGTCGTAAGATGAAAGTAAAAAGTCAACATGTATAAAATACAAATCCTGACATGGTCAGTGTCAGAGAGATCCTTCAAATCCATATCAAGACGGAATAAAAGAGTATTAACATCAGAATTTGAAACAGAAGAAACATCAGGGAAAAACCTATCCTTAAAGTTTGAAAGGCGAGAACGATAAACAGACACATCATCAAAACCAGTACATAATAAACATGTCACCATGCAAAACTCTATAACAGAGAATCGCAAATATTTGTCACAAATCAAAAACCACATCTCCTTCTCGTTAGACTGCTTCACCTCACGTAAAAGAGCATTATGGACAACCTGTGTTTGGAACGCAATCTCGGAGTACTCCAAATAGTACCTAAAGCATGTAGTTCCCACCAAGTTGTGTTGCTCTGGTTTTAAACGGCTTTGAATATCACGAATAACACCGTGACTTGATTTCAAACTAATCCTCCCAGTGAACCAAGATCTCGGATGGAGGCGGAAATGCCAATCCTGGAGGAAAAAAAAGATAAAATAGTAAACTCACAATCATATAGAACAAATAGAATAAGAATAAAAGAAAAACAACTTCACAGCACCAACATAAAGAACAAGATACAAAAACAATAAAAAAGGCAGCATCTAATAATTAATAAAATTCACAAAGAAAGACAGAAATCAACCACCAGTAATATACATCGACAACAAATAAAAACAAAAAACTCTAATCAGTCAAACATAATAAAGAACAAAACTAAGTACATAAAAAAAATATAAAATAAAGCAATAAAAATGTCAGAAAACATAACTTCATAACCAAAATATAAGACATCATTAATGTAAGTAAATAATAAAAACAAAAATACATAACCAGAAAGATATACTAAAACTAGCTAAAACTTAAAAATAAACTACTATAAAATACATGGAAAAGAATATTCAACAAAAACGCATATTAAACAAAAGCAACACTACCGAGAGTTATAATTCCCGATAATAAACCCAAACAAAAATAGAACAAATACCAACACTACACACACAACATTACAGCAAAATAGAACAATTATACACAGCAGATGAAACAAATAAAATAAAAAATAATCGTAGAAATAAAATCAGTAAACAAAAACAACAAAAAAAGAAGCAATAAAACAATAATCAGCACCTCATAAACAGTAGAAGATTGAACCGTAGCATTCTTCCGCCGAACAAGACCACCAGCTTTCTTTGCACGGCTCACAGTATTCTTCTTCTTTGAGACCTTTTTCTTCTGCGGACTAATACTCGCAGAATCAAAACCAACACCCTCCGCTGCCTTCGAGGAAGCAGCAAGCGGAAAACTACTACGCGTACTGACCATTGCTAACTAGACTATAAAATCAAACAAACCTCGACAAACAAGATCAAAAAACAAACAACTCAGATAATGATAGTAGAGAGAAATAGCCAGAATCGAAGTCACGAACAAGACACAGAGAGAGAAACGGACAGAGACTTCAATAATTTGGGGATTCTTTTCTCAAAAATATTCTGTAGAATGTTTTTTTTTTTTTTTGAAATATTATATAGTACCTGATATTTGCAAAAAAGACCACCGGATCAGGGAAAGAGTAAATGGGTAGCAAAAGGGCTTGATCCGCCTAATTATCCCCTTTATTTTCGGGTTTTGGTCACCCTACCCCAAAACCCGGTATATTGAAATTATAACATTATTATTTAATAAAAAATTAAATTATTATATAATATTGTGAAAACTCAAACCCTCAACATCTACCAATACAACCCAAGTCTTAACTATTTGTACTAATTTTTTTGACATATACTTGTTTCTAAATAGTATCTTTTACATGCCTATTTAAAAAAAAAAAAAAAAAGCTGAAAACGGGGCGGGGCCTGAACTGTGCTCTTCCGATCTCATCCTACCCCGATTCAACAAGGGTTGGGGCGGGGACAGACCGGGTCAAACCGACCCCACCCAACCCCGTTGCCATTCTTATTGTTGTCATGTATTCTGAAAATATTTTTAATCAAAATTAATAAAGCCAGACATTATGAAAAGTGAATGGTGAATCTTGTTTTGAAAAGTTGAATTAGATTTTTACCTGTGTGCTGCATGGATGAGCTTCTAGAAAAAAAAATTCCTGGACAATGATGCACATTAAACAAAATAAGAAAAATAAAGACTAAAACACAAATGTCGTTAAATTGTTAAAGTGTTGATCAGGTACATACCTATAAAAACAGTTGAATAAATGGAGACCATTTAGATTCATACGTGAATATCAATTAGAGACATGAAAATAAATATTTTGATATATATAAGAACAAATAGAAGTGAAATTTTTTCGGATTGCACACGCTTGATTGAATGTTAATTAATAAGACAACTTAGGAGGGCGTATTTAATTAAGACTTTTATAGATATTTTAAAAGCTTGTTTCATCCTATTTATTTAGGGAATTTATAATGAGGAGAGAGGTAGAGTATGTATTGAAAATGTAAAAAAGTGTAAAATATGTGGTTGTAATTGAACAATTGTCAAATCAAATATCAAATCAGTGGTAGGTAAATTTATAAATTGGGACAATAAAGGGGATTAAACAAGCTCTAAGACTTTGAAAATTTTGAGGTATTTAATTGAGACTTTTTTAAAGTCTAAAAAAAGTCACGAGATATTCAAATTGTACAAGATATTTTAGGATTTCTCCATAATCTATAAATTTTAAGACTTTTAGTAGAAAATATAAATAGCAAATCCCATTACAAAATCCCATATACAATCATGAGATTTGAGAAAAGCCACAAAAGACGAAGTAAAGAGAGAAGAAATGCAACTTTGGTTCTTCAAAATAGGGCTTCAAGTGTTAATTGATTTTTTCTTTCTTCATAAGGTTCTATGGGAGATTGAACAATTTTACCGATTTCTTTTTGGTATTGAATTACTCTTTTTTGGGATAAATATATTGAATGAATATATGAACGATGAGATAAGACTCTTAAAAAAAAAAATTTCTATCAAATTTTTCCATGTTACTAGCATGGATATGAAGAACTATTTCATTATTATCGACATTTTTTTTAATTGACAGTTGATTATACCTTATTATTACTATTATGAATAGTTCATTATACCTTTTAATGATGAATGATTCATTCCTCAGTATCTCGTATCCTTATAATAGTATAATGTATTATAATTTTTTTTTAATTATTTTATGTCATCTTTGTTCCATATCACTATTCATGAAACATCAAAGTATTATTACAAAGTTGTGGAGCAGAGTTTGTGGAGGCAAAAGACCCTTCCAATTAAGGTTTTGATGTAAATTGAATTTTATAGGAAATCGTCATTTTTTTAAGAAATAATACAAAAGTCTTGATATGTCCTAAAAAGTCTTCCATGAGTTTAGAAAAGTCTTAAACGAAAATCCACAAAAGTCTAGATATACTTTCCGCGACTCCCAACAAATCCATAAAAATCAAATCAAATCTGATAAAATCCACAAAAGTCCTATACTTAAAAAAGTTTTTAAAAGTCTTGAGAAGTCTCAATTGAATACACCCCCTTAATTTGCGTAATTTATGTTTTATGTACAAGAAGATCACTTAAACAATTATACTATTAAAAAATATTACAAAATTTCAAAGAATTTAAAAAATACAATAAGGAATCATTTACGATATCTATCAAATAACTTGTTTATTGTTCTTGCCATGTTTTATTACTTAATTGATTTTTTTTGGTTCTGTAGAATCTTTTTTGCATTCCACAAATTGAGATTCAACATGTCTTTCTAGTGCCGCACCTATGTGTTATCGGAAGAACAATATCGTTTAATTTGACTATTATAAATACTAATATTATAAAACGTAAAAAAGTATTTGAACATAATATTTCACTACTAAAGAAAAGTACTTTAGGCGTCGGTTGTAATGATGAATACACATAGGTTTTGAAGCAATATGTATGTATGATACTATATAGTGCCATACACCATACGTATCATTTTATATCATTTTTACTAACCCCATATTTTTCTTGTTAAAGTGGTATAAATATTTATTCTTCCACCACCTTCTCCATATTAAGGGATGAAAGTTACACGTCAAAAAATTCATGTCTTGTGCCAAGCCAAAAATACATCATCTCCACCTTCTCTCTCTAGTTACTTTTGTTTTATCATTATTTTTTAATTTTTATTTGTCTATCATGTCTTTTTTAATTTCAAAGTATATGGTGTAATTCTCCCAAATATAATTTGCTAGTAAATTGGAGAAGAATCGTCAAACACTAAATCTCACTAATGTGACTTTGCGAATGTGCAAACCACAAATTTTATAATCATCATCATAAGATAAAGATTGTATACGGGAATAAGTAAATCATCATCATAAGATAAAGATTGTATGTTAAATAAAACTGTGTACAAAATATGTATGTATCTAATCAGAGGAACACTACAACAAAGTTGTTTATATACACTATAAAATCACAGCTCATAAACCAGTCGATGAGAACCATGAAAAATAATAATATCATCTAAACAGAATGTAAGAGTAATTCGACTCATAAACACACCTTTATCTGGATGTAGCAAATACAGCACATATAACGCGTCTACCCATAATATCAAAGTCAATCCTTCTCATTTGTTCGGCTGTAGATACATTCTACTTGTGTTTCAACTTAAGGGAAGCGCTGCAGATATGAAAAATAGCATGTGTCAAATCCGAATTCAGGGAGTTGAGGTCGGGATGCAATATGTTACAGGAAAAGCATACCTGTTGATACAATAGCGTTTGCCTGTAGGCGCAGGGCCATCGTCAAATACATGACCAAGATGAGCATCACAAACCGCACATAGAACTTCTTGACGAGGCATGAGTATAATAGATAGGTCTAGTTTGGACTTGACGTTGTTCCCTATTGGTTGATAATAAGAAGGCCACCCAGTTCCACTGTCAAATTTGGTAGTTGATCTAGAAAATGTGTATTAGCTGATCAGTTTCATACAACTGAGAAAAAATTGATGTTTGTAACAGAAAATAACAAGTCAATTGTACTCACTCAAATAAAGGGGTGTCACAGCAGATGCAATGGTAAGTTCCAGGGGTTTTGGCGTTCCAGTATTCTCTGTACAATGTATTGAACATAGATCAAATAAATAGGTAGGAAACAAATTCAGATTTCAGGGTATGATTGATTTCCATCATGCCTTCCCAAATTTTAAACTTATCTTCACATCGATATACCACATCAACGAGTGCACAACAGATATCCAAGATATATATACGAGTCAGTAGCATCGAGATATGGACATATTTAATATCATACAAGTGATTTAAGAGGACCAATTGACTGCACACGGAGAATACCCTTAAAGTATAAACCAAATACACTTCACCACTCAACTATTAAGAAGATCAAATGTGTTGAAAACAAAGAAAATCAGGACTAGAAGCATTTTAAGCGAGAGGGTACCCCGTGAAGGCCCTCTCAGTATCCTTCTTCCGAGTAATGTAAAATTGCTCATCAGTAAGCCTCTTCCTCCATTCTTCATCACTTATGGAGCTATAATTTATCCTCTCGGTCTCTGCAAGACACCGTTTTAAATTGAAAAGTAAGTTGGAATTAAAATGCAAATATAGCATATACTTCATTAAGGACAACACTACGACTGCAAAATAAATTAGGGAAATTTTTCATGCATGGTAATGGTACTAATCCTATAACACTTTGGTACCCTCCATTTCTTTTCAAAATTTTCTCCAAGCTTTTTATAATGTCCCAGAAACAAACTTTTTAGGAAAAAAATGTTAACTAAAGATAATTATAGAATAAAAATAATCGAGAGCTCCTCAGACCTCTTCTTGTTGCCTGGGCAGGGGAGGATAGAAAAAGGACCCCAGCTCGGATGGGGATAGGGAACTCTAGCATGGTAGGGGACTACATGGTGCATTCATGGATGGCAGACGTGGCTTGACTGAGGAAGAGAGATCAGTGGGGTGCATGAGGCAGAGATGTGATTTTTTTTTTTTTTTTTTGGGTGGGTTGGGGGCGGAGGGTGGGGTGGATATTGGAAGGAGAGGATTGGACTAGGAAATTATTCAGATTGGAGTTTTGGCGTTGTGGTTTCTGATTTGGGGGTGGTTCAAATGTCAGCTGCGAAACAACGTACCAGCAACCTTGGTCCTTGGGGACAGAATCCTATTTAGGATTGAACTATTAGAAAATTGAAACTCGGAATGCCCAACAATATTAAGTGAAGTCTCAACTGTTTGTTTCAAATATAAAACTTGGATGGTAAACAAGGATGTTGGAGCAATTTTCCCCATAACTGGGGGCACTTCTAAAGAATGGATCATCCAACAAGGATGAACAAAAGCCATGATGAAGAGCATTCAGCGTAAAAGTCATAGTGAAATAGCTATAATCATGGCTCTTTGTTAATGTGGAAAAACAACATAAGCCATAAAAAGGATCACTAATCAAAATTACAACACAAATTAGTGAAGTAGGATGCCTATGTATTGCACTGAAGATTATTTTGCAGCTCTCATTTAAAATCAACTTCTTTCGTATTAAGCATGATCAATTCAAGAGATAACCATCTACTCAGCAAAATAAAGCAGCATCCAATTACAATCCGAATAGATGAAGATGATTTATAATTATCCATATATTCCATAAATTATTTCACTGGAACCTTGATGCTAACAGTTAGCAAGCAAACTTGATTTCTACCAAATTCACAAGAAAACATCTATTATCAAAGCCCAAATCATCCATATTTAGAATTGCAATAAAACCTAGAATGATGAACAGAATTACAACGGAAGACATCAGAGAAAAAATTAGAAAACTAAAGACCCTGACAGGTATCCGGTTGTGGAGAAGAAGCTGACGAGCCCATAGCAGATACTGAGTGAGAAAATTTGTTCCTTGGCCTGTTTACTGTCCTTAAAGCTAAAGAAGGAGACTTTGAAAATGGGGTTTGGATGGAAAGTTGGACAGCGGGGTGAAGATGCTGCCTGCCGTTACGCTACGAGAGGACATTTTGGAATGGGCAAAAAATCAAATTGTATTTTTGCACATAATGAAAGGAAATTTGAGCAAATTGGTGCATGTTCAAGCTTCAACGTATTCAATTTTCAGCCACATCTCACATCTTTTAAGGCTTGGTCGGGAAAATTGGGCCGCTCGTCCCCAACTTACAGGGCGCTTTCCCGGGACAGAGCTAGACTTGACCTGAACTTGGAATGATACAAACATTAACTTAAAATTTAGAAACCAAAAATAAATAATTTAACTGAACTATTTCTATGAACTAGCTATCCACGGTTTAATTCCGCGACTGAATATTGACTTGCTAGAAAGATCCCTACATGACACAACGACTGTCATTGAGTTTTGTTAAACGTCATTGCATATGAAACAATTAAAGAAAACGGTCTCCTTTTAAATTTGAACAGAAGTTTAACATTCGACGGGGGTCAACAACATTCTTAGAATGATCCTTTCGTCACCAGAATGAAGTGCATTGCATGAAAAAAAAAGAATGCTCTAAACATAGAGTAGAAAATCAGGGATACTTCATTGACCAAATGCACTTTAAAAAATTATACATAACACGACGTAGAAGAAATCACATTTTTCGTTAGATTAATTACAAAAATTCTAAGGAGAGTAGGCCTCTCCTTTCTCCTCTCCATAGAATAACTCGATAATCAATTGAAGATCTCATTGTTTGTCCATATGCTATTCTACATGGTGAAGCATACAGGCAAGAATTGATGCCATTTGCAGCGGGAGTTTAGCTCATACAGAAGCGATTATATTATTACAATCTTTCTCGCCGAAGATAAGTCTAAAATTAAAATTTCTCAATTTTTTTTTTAAATTTTTGGCTTATTTACACGAAAAGTTTTCACAACATTAATTTATGTGTTTTTTAACGTCATTTGTATTAATTTAAAAGTGATTCATGTTGGAAACAAGAACAAAGAACAACAATAATTTTAAAAATTATTTTCTTTAAAACATGATCGATTTTGATGTTTAATTCAATATATGATTTTACACAAATAATTGCCTAAAGAAAGAGTAGCAGAATAATACCTTTAGTACGCAATTATTCCCCTGGTCGATGATCACGAACTCCTAGCTGCCAACCCTTGGATCTTCTCCGGAATGCTCCCAAGTCATAGATTGCACTGGCGAGTGGGCTATGTTAGGAATTCTTCCATGCTCGACACAATTGCCGAACCGTAGAGAATTAATTTTCTACAAGAATATTGTAAGGGGTGTGGCTCCTCTTGGGATTGAGAAATAAGACTGCCAATTCCCCTATTTATAGGGAAAAATCCAAGACTCTTTCATATCTTGCAAGATAGGAAAGTTCTATTCCTAGTAAGTTTGTGCAAACCCTAGAATTCATTTCTAAGTAACTCTTTGACTTTCTAAAAACTTTCAGAGGGACTCAGTCAGATTTACATAATTAGGCTTCCAATAATTAAATCCAGTCAAACTGCTCTAAAATGTCTGATTTAATTATTAATAATTCGTATACTCCACCAAAGACGAATTATTGCAATTCCTAATTATATAAATAATCACAGGAACTAAAAATAATTAATTCCGTAATTAATTATCGTCTTGACTTATCAATCTAACAGTTGGTCCCCGTCTTATGATTTGATAATTAATTTGGCATGCACCTGACCGTATTACCTAATTCATTATACGCTTCACTTGACTCTCAATCATCACTGCTATGAATTCTATTTAGCATGGTCCGCTAAATACTAACGTTAGATTCTCAAAATCATATTTGTAGATGATTAATTTACGCAGATCATTTAACTCTTTATTCAAGAGCAACGACCTTTCGCAATACGCATTCCATTATTTCACTCTCCTCCGGTTCCCAACATGCAGAGTATATTGACCAAATATTTATTCAGTCTCACCCAGAACATATATAAGTTCCTTAAGATTGCTCCATAATATAATCTACCCGAGATGGATTCAGACTAACCGTATGACAATTATGTGGAACTTTAATTCATGCACACGGTCATGCTTTAGAATTAAATTCACACAATGGTCCAATCCAATATACTTATCCCGAAGTATATCAATATTATTACTCACGACATCCACCAACCGCAACGATCAAGATAAATCACATACTCAATAGAGTTAGAGAAACAACAAATGAGTCTCGATAGAATAAAGTGCCAACCTTTATTCTCAGCTCAGGACTAACATTTTTCTAGTTTAAATAAAATATATTTCATCCGTACTTATCTAGAAGTACACATCTCCATATTATCTCAAAGCAACCGATGACCCTTCATTACCGCTCAAACATTGTAAATCCGCTTATAGAAAATAAACATCATATTTATTCAATAAATAAATAATTGTTTATTCAAACTTTGGTCACTGTCTTAATATTTTATTGGGCACATATCCCAATAATTCATATATATTCTAAAATTACGGAACTAAGACTTATTAATTTCTTTTTTTCATTTAATGTGCTAATTTGTAAAGGTTAGTCAAGTTTTGTATCATTACTAGTACAACACCCGTGCGTTGCACAGGAGAAACAATGTGTGTGTGTGTGTGTAACATAATGAATGGGAAGTTTCGTCAACAATAAGCAATAGTTGAAACTATTACAAAATATCTATACAATTAAAAAAGACACGAAGAATTAATTTGATATATCATGTAATGATTCCAATTTAAACATTAATATTCAATAAACATTATGGAGTTCAGCATCATATCTGTACAATTAAAAAAGAGAATGAATTAATTTGATATCTCATATAATCCTTCGAATTTATACATTAACATTCAAATAAACTTTTTGGAGTTTAGCATCGAATGTTCAACCGTGAAAAAATTATGACATATTAAGACGCTTGAATGTAATATGGCATGTTAATGGTGTTACTATGCCAGCAACACAAAGGTAAATCAAATTTTTCTCTTATTCTACTCTACTTTTTCAAATTTCAAACATATATAAACTATTTCAATTAAGGGATTCTGTTTGAATTATTGCTATTTTTATTTCCTAGATTATCACCCGTGGTTGTACGGGGATAGACTTAACAATATACAACACCAAAGTTATAATGAGAATTCAATAAACCAAAGAAATACGAGTTATATCATATATCAACTTAACATAGACAATTGCAAATTTATGGTCCTACTTCACATATACAAATTTTGAATAACCAATTAAAACCCAATATAATATAACTAAAACAATAAAATGATTTTACAATAAAAAATAATAGACGGTAGTTGAAATTTTTCTAGCTAACATAAACGGGGAAAGATTTCCGAAGTTCTTCATGAGAGGAATCAGCATTGAATGTCGAACATTCCAATAAGGGGGTTCGAATAAAACTAATCTCCTATACATAAATTTATCAGTTCATCACAGATAAAGTGCCCAAGTTCGTCCACCATCTGTTGAAAAACAGAGTTACGAAGACATTGAAATTGATTTTCTTGAGTAATTCCTCTTTCGTTGATATTCGAACCCATTAGAATCCCCGTGTTATAGGTTGATATGAAAATCACTTCTTGGATACTCACTCGCATTGGGAACACAATATTTGATTCTAAGAACCACTATACTTCTATCATTGTAGCTATTCATTCCATAATCTTCAACTTGTGAAAATAATTCATGGTTTCCAAAAACATCATTACAAATCTAAATTCTTCATGTTGATGAATTTCTATTGAAAATACTCATGAGCCCCTATCCCACTTGAACCTATATTCTGTGATAAATTAAGTGATATAAAAATAGAGAATCAAGTTAGTAATATACCAGAAAATGATATCACACTTGGCCAAAAAAAATAACATAAATAAATAAAAAGAAAATGAGACCACATATAAAATCAAATTACTAAAAGTAAAATTGAGATAAGCCAAGAAGGTTTCACAATATATAGAATTTTTTTACAGTTATGAACACCTTCCATTGCTTCCCGTTTGTTCTCCTACACCTCCATGGGTCTAGGTCCAACTCACATGGGGTCCATTGTTACAAAGAGAAAAAGAAAGCATTTAAGAAGATACATACGCAAAAACCGTAATTACAAAGATTTTTTAAACTCAGTGAATATTGTGAATTAGAATATTGTGAATTAGATTTGTATAGCCCAACTAAATATATAAGATATACAAAGAAAAAGGGCTTCATCTATCTACGGAAAAGATATTGTTAATTAAGGAATTACCATAATTTCAATTAGGAAAATTACCCAATCGAATAAAATATAAGGCAAATTACTCTTCCGATCTCTGATTTTATATAAATAAATCACCAAGAATCCAGTAATGCACGGTCTCTAATTCTAACCACAATTAAAATGATACTGCAAATAGTCACACCGCATGGTTTACAACTAAAAAATGGGCGGGAAAATTCTATTGGGTACTTAAGTGCCTTTATATATTAATAGATTTGTGTTTCATGTATTATATATTGTTGAGAAATTGTATATCCACTTGTGTGCAAAAAATTAACGTATAATGAATCTTAGTTTAAATAGATCTAAGGTTGCCATATAATTTTTCAGAAGTGTGACTTACATATTTAACTATGAAGGAGCCATCTCTGTGAACAGAGGTTTCTTATTTCTGACTTTGCAAAAATTTTTAGATAGAACTACTAAAACAACATTCAATTTATAGCTAGAAAAGTCCCACACTATAAAAGCAGAAATGGGTGGTTGCTAAAAAAATGCACATAAACTGCAAAGTTGGAAACCACCCACGCATTACTGAACATGGAAAAAGCTGTGTAAAAAAGTTGACCATGTAAAAAATAAAAGAGGAAGAGTAGTTATAAGAAAACTGTCAGAAATATTTTTTAGCAAAACCAATCAAATAAATTTAATTAAAAAAGAGAAGATTTTGATTCTAGAATCATGTTTTAGGCGTGAAAAAGATACTTTTTACTGGCGTGAAAAAGATACTTTTTACTTTTTCTTTTAGTATAATTAGAATTCTCGCCAGTGCGTTGCATGGGGAGAACAACAGCAATAAGAAAAGTCAACATTAGCATGTACTTTACTCTCAATCAAACATATATTAAATGCAACAACTAATGAAAAAAATTTGTCTAATCAAATCAACAACCGATTATATTGCACCCACATATGTAACAAATTAAAGCTTTAAATGGAACACAAAATAGAGAATAAAAAATTAATATAAACTCTTAATCAATAAATTTATTTGTTATAACTTTTTTTAAGAAATAAATTCTTAATTATACAAAAAATCTTCCGTTATTTTTTAAGGAAGATAGTTTATGAAGGTTATTTTAATATTTAAGTTATTTTATTAGAAAGTTGGGAAAAAATTAAAAAAATGTAAAACAAATTTAATTGTTATCCAGTACAATCAGAATAAAGCTAATAATTATTCAAAGAGATTTTTGTGAATTTCGTTAAGAAGATATTTTATTTGAGTAATGCTGGTGTTTGCACCATATCAAGGTAACACTAAATGATAAGTTAAATTAAGTGGGTCATTTATTCAATCATTTAATTTCACTTATCATTTAATGACATATTGGTTGCCACCTAAACTAGTGTCAAGCACTGCTGGTATTACATAACATTATTCTATTCTTAAGAGTAATGCTCTTGTAAAGTAAAAATAGAAAGTAGGGAACAAATTTAAAAAAATTGTAAAACAAATCATATAATATTATATTATAATATATAATACCAGAGTTTTCAATCGGATTTGGATTCTCAATTGTAATTTTCCCGTCTATAATTTTGTTAACCTCATCATGATGTTGCATAGTGATTTGGGCCGAGTTATCTTGACGTTGCACAATGATTTGGGACAAATTATTACTTCTACAGATGGTGCCCCAATTGGTTTTATTTTTTATTTATTTAATTTATAAAAGCATAGTAATTCCCATAATAATGAGTAAAAAGCATAGTAATTCCCATAATAATGAGTAAGCGAAACTAATGCTCTGTCAATTGTCTCAAAGGCGAACCGCTAAAATATTACTAGAATAATTATGAAATTTTTCTTTGCCTTTAAAGGCGCACCATTCCCTAAGAATTACTATGTTTTCATATATTTTTCCCTTATCCCTTCAATCTTCAATCCTCCCATAATTTTCAAAATTTATTCCATAATTCCTCCCCTTCTAAAATCACAAAATTTCAAAATTTTCCAAATTTCTTTTCTTAGAGTCCTTGAATCTATGGAAACCAAACCCTAAAAATGTCACTTTTCTATTATTACTATTTATATTATTATTTAGCGTTGTTGTTTGCATGTAAATCATAAAGTTGAATTAAATTTTCTCGAAATCGTGACAGTTTATGTAACACTTTTATGTATTGCATGGGTGTAGTGATTATATATCTGTGTATGGTGACGCGGTTATGTCTAACGGTACTCAGCATCGTTTTCAGATATGGCGGTTTTCTGGACATGCAATCAGACAGGGGTAGATTCACATCATTGTGCCGCTTTTGTGTTCTGGTTCTTGTGGACAACGCGGAATGATGCGAAATACAGAGGCATAGCTTATATTGATGCTAGGAGGATTATCTAGCGCATGCATCAGGCTATATCTTTTCTTCACATTGGCAGAGCACTTCGCTTCACGATTGGAGAGGACACGTCTGGTTTCCAAGTTTGATATTTCTGTTTCATCTCCCCTTCCTTCCCCTCCTGTTTTGGTTTTTTGGTGCAAACCATATATGAGATCTCACTAGGTGAACACAGATGTATGTATTGTTGATGGGAGAGCTGGTGGAGGTGGTATTATTAGGGACTCTAGGGGACGCTGTGCTCGTGCATTTTTTGCTGATTACAGAGATTGTATGATTTTGGAGATTGAGCTTCACGTTATCCTCGATGGTATTTTAGTGGCTAGGTCTCTTGGTATCTCAGATTTATGGGTGGAGGCTGATTCTGCGGTCGCTATCCATTACATTCTTCATGAAGACAACAGCAACCTGAAATTTTTAGAAATAAATTTTATTAAATAATTTTGCATTGCTATAATCTCGCCAATTTTAAAGTTCATTTTGGTTCACGCTAGTCTAGTCACAAAATATTTTAAGTCCAAAATTATTCCATTATTTTGATTAATTATTTATATACATACACACAATAAACGATTCTATCCTTTTGACTAAAAATTAATAATCTATAGATATAATTCAATTAGAGCTCTTTTTCTAAATAAAATCAAAATTTTATTACTCGTCCAATTTAACTGCACGTTTCAGGGTAATACAAATTGTTGGGAATTAATGTAAATTCCCCGATTACGCCCGCAGGACCGTTGTTCAAGGAATTTAATTGAGACAAGAAAAATAAAAGACGAAGACGAATTTAACGGACTGTCAAAACTTTCCACTATATGATTAAAGTCGCTACAACCATACAAAATTTTCACTCGCCAAAACCCATCCCTCAAGTACAACAAGAAAAATATACCAAACTTTACCGCATCTACCAATTTCTACCCTTTGCCTAACCCGTGAAGAATTAAA
>CAVNYN010277080.1:0-23657 GCA_963692815.1 Nyctanthes arbor-tristis
ATCACACCTATAGGTCTATGTGTCCTAGAGAAGTTCACATCTTAATTGATAAGAAATTGCTAATGAAGTTGCAGTCTAGGGTGAGGACTGAGGCTGAACACGAAATGCAATTTTGTGTTATCAGTTGTTGGTGCTGAGGATCAAATTCAAAAGTATGTTTGTGCTTCTGAAGTTGCAGCTGAGGTTATTTTAATATATTTCATAGTTTGTGATTTTAGTATTTTTAACCATTTTGGCATCTAAGGCTCTTTTCTTAATGTAGGAAGTTGACTCCAATACCGATCTGGCTCAGTTATTTGATGGCCCCAGTGATGCTTCTTCAAAGGTGATTGTATTCTCCATATAATTTTTCCTAAGTCTTTAATAATTTCCTTTGCCTTCAACTGAATTTTTACTGTTGATTTAGGTTGGCGAATCGACTACAGGGATTAGGGATGCATCGAATAAAAGTTCTCTGAAAAGGTCGCTACTTGGTGATGTCCCGGATCGCAATGATTTGTCTTTGAATCAGCGCTCTTCAAACAAACTCCAGAAAGTAATTAAAATTGCAAAGCCCTAGTGAATGGCTGGACACTTAAATACATTTAGTTCCTGGAATTGGATTTTAAACATTAATGTTGATTTGAATTGTTCCTTTTTTTTATTGGTTATATTGCACTGGTGTGCAGATTACATTGCTTGATTATTTTTTTCAATTGGGATTGCTGCTTTCTTTTTTTCTTAGTAACTAGGAAGACTTTTAATAGTTTTAATTGTTGTGGTTAAGCTGTTTTGGTGCTATTGAGGATCCTGTTTCTGAAGAATACATATTATTAACCATTAATTAGCTAATTTGGTGATTGATGGGATTGGAAATATGGTTGCCTTTCTTGGCAGCGTATAAAGCACATTTGTTGTGCCATTTTTCAAACCGTAAAACTTGCAGCATCAAGTTATGTTCCTAGATTGATGTTAGGAGTTGTAATATGTTATGGAATTAGTAGCATTGATGTTTTGTAATTGTGTTTAAAAGAGTTGTAATAGTGTTTTAAATGTAATATTTTCCCTTTTTTTCTTTTTTCTTTCCGTGTAATCAGTGTTGTAAATGTAATATTTTTCTTTTTTTTAGTTTTTTTGTGTGTAATTCCATGAATGGGATACTGAAAGTTTTACTTTATATTATATAAAAAATTTTACTACCACTTAATTTTTTTCTCGAGCTGAGTATTTGATTTTGATGGTGTTCTTACTTTATTTTTTATTTTACTTTTTTTAAAATCTTAATAATCATTTACTCTTTCTAAATTGATTGAAATTTTAAGTGATAAATTTGATTATATGTATATAATTACGTAAATGTTCAATATATGGCAAAAGTTGGAAAGATATGAATAAATAAATTTAATTAGTTAACCAAACGTTTAATTACTCATCTATGAATAAGATATTATATTAACTCAAATGAAAAGATTAACTGCTAATTATGATTTAACTCTATATAAATAATTATGACCCACATATTAGAAGTATCATATAAAGTCCATCATTTAATAGGTATGGTGCAATATATAATTTATATCTCTAAAGTGTAACATAATATAATTAGACAAGTCAATTGCATTATAATGATAATGTGTTCTATGATACGTTATTGTAACATTACGCGGTAATCATCAGAACTATCTCTCGTAAATAATATTACGATTTACAATTTAATTATTATTTGACTGGACAATCTCCCGTGCAATGCACGGGTGAAAAACTAGTTAAGAAAGAACACTAAAACGTAGGAATTCCCTTATTCACATCACAGTTGGTTTAAAATTAGATTTGTCGGGGACTCTCTGCTGCTCAAACCTTTTCAATTCATTGTCAACAAATGCAAGGTTTGCCGGAAACCCTGACATAGAGTGACACGCCCTGCCCCAGGCCATTCTACTAGACCTGGCACGTGGCGTGCTCCGATGATGGGTGTCAGTTTGACTCGGACCTATCGCCAAGATAAACTGAAAACTTGACTTTTAACTACTTAAACTATTGGACTAAAATGATTTTATAAAAATTTTGACAGAATTTCCCCAGAAAAATAGATTTGTCCAACCTGTTACAATTCAAAAACCCATAACCAAAACCACACATACCAATACATAATGCTAACCGTCCATACAAATCATATAAAATGAAATAGATACGATTTTTCTTTCAATAAACTTACTTGTTATGAAGTCATAAAATTAGATCACTTTTCAACATATTTAGAACTTGAGAAAATTATCAAAATCGAAATATGTGTGGAGAAATACAATTATACCGAGTTATAGTGGTTTTGAAAACAATGACTTGTGAAAGCTAATTTCCAACTATAATTCGCACATATGTTAAAAGATTTAATGATAATATTAAGTGAATGCAATACAATAGTGGTTGACTGAGAACTGCACAAGCAATCCAATAAATGCTCAAGCTCGATCCTCCTTATAAGAAAAATGTTAAAAAATATATGAGCTAATAAACGAGTGAGTAGATAAGTTCGCAAATATATATACTTTCCCCTATTATTTATTTCTGAAAATCTGTTGAACTTAATAATTCATAGATACAACTTAAAAACAGAGAGTTATGAAAAGACTTTGTAGGATGGCCTGGGGCAAGGCGTGTCACTCACTGGTTTACTTGCTCAACACCATATTGAGGCACATCGCACATGTGCTGGCTTATTTCTCAGCCAAACAAAATATATTCATGACGTTCTTCAACATACCAATATGCTTGGTGCGAATGAGGTATCCACTCCACTGTCTCCATCTGACACTCTCAGTCTTCATGACGGTTCTTCTAGCTGTGATCCTACACAATATCGTCCAATCCTGGGCTCTCTTTAGTATCTCTCACTTACACGGCCTGACATCAATTTTGCTGTAAATAAATTAGCTCAATTCATGCATACTCTTTCCATGTCTCATTGAGTCGCCGTCAAACGGGTTCTTCGCTATCTCAAGGGCACTTATCACTATGGTATCTTTCTCTCAGCCACCTCTCCTTTGTCTCTTCATGCTTTTGCCGATGCAGATTGGGCGGACGATATTGACACTAGACATTCCACCTCGGCCTATGTGGTTTTCTTGGGTTCCAATCCTATTAGTTGGAGTTCTAAGAAACAATCCACTGTTGCTCGGTCATCTACTAAAGCTGGGTACCGCGCCATTGCATCTGCCACTGCTGAGGTCAATTGGTTATCACACTTCGCGAATTAGTGGTTTCATTGGTTGGTTTACCAACTATTTACTGTGACAATGTTGGTGCTACTTATTTATGCTCAAATCCAGTGTTTCATTAGAGAATGAAACACATTGCCTTGGATTTCCATTTTGTTCGTGATCAAGTACTCAACAAGACTCTCCGTGTGTCCCATGTTCCCTAAGCTGATCAGCTTGCTGATTCTTTTACCAAGCTGTTAGCAAGGAAGCCATTTCAGTTGCATAGGTCCAAGCTTAGTGTCCTCCTTGGACCCTTACGCTTGCGGGGGCGAGATAAAGTATCTATTCTACCACTGTCATCTAAGGGATAGTCGTGACCTCCTCCTTTCCAAGAGTGGCTTGATTATTTTCCTTATTTTGTATATTGTATCATGGTCATGATTCTTGTAAATCTTCCTATGTATGGCTGATTTCATTCCTTGTAGAACAATTACAACCATGTATAAATACGTGTATACACAAGAGAGATAAATATACAGAATTCATATTTCTTCTCTAACTCTTTAAGTCTAACATAGTGAAACAAATCACACCAGTGCAGAGCGGGTAACATCACTGACTCTAGTCTAACACTATGGAACAAATTATACCAGTGCAGAGCGGGTAAAGATCACATAGGTACTTTGGTGGTTTTGAAAATAATTCTTATACTATGCTTTTCTCAAGAATCTCATAACATGAAATAATATGCTTTTATGAAAATTATTAACGTAATAAGAAAACTATTTCCTCTTTGAAATCACATTCTAAAGATAATAACATGCTTAAACATTTTATGAATTTCATATATTACCATGATAATAAGGAAATCATGCTTGACTTTTAGAAAGCGAAACATTTAATATGCCGTAATGAAAGCATGCTTAATCTTTGGAAAAACATTTTTTCACTCACAGAGTTAAAGACCATAGCTAGATCGACTGGCATGCCTTTCCAACTGGCTCATCATCACCTGGAGTCATAATTTAATAATCACCTTCAATATACAACATCCCATACGAAACAACGAATAGAATAATCCATTTTGATATCCAATATCCTTGTTCCAAGCAAGAATATGTCACTTACTTCCTTAGAACCAAGATCACTTGTTCATAAAAATTCTCAATCATCCGATTGTTACCCACATATGTACTTATCCATTTTACACATTAGTATCTCAATATCATGTCCACATCACCCAGTAACATATATATACCAAATCATACTTTTGACAATAATCCTTAAAATAGATCATGTTATAAAATGTCTCGTAATAATACCGAATAAAAATTATCCACCTAAATAAGATTCCCATTAAATTTTGTCGTCAAAATTTACGTAATATCAATCCCTTAATTAATGACAATAGATTTTGTTCTAACTTACTCTTATACCTTATTTTCAACGTGTCATCATAAACTTCCTTCCCATAATTTGATATATATTCGAATCCATAAATTAATTGGTATCAAACTACAAAATCTTTGAAGAATCGGTAATACCAAATTCTAAATACCAAGCTTAAATTTAATATCACACAATTTCAAGCTTTAATATATGCACATAGGCTATCCATTTCTTTTCTTTAATTTCACTTATTTCATAAACATATCATTTCCTTAAAATACAATACCTTACACATTCATAATAATACATAAAACCTCAAATTCTCAATAACATCAAACACATTCATTTCGTAATAGTTTTCCACTTTGACATTTTCACAAACACATCATAACATATATATCCACATTTAATTTCTACAAACACTTTCTAAGTTCAAATTAATAATCCTCAACCACATTATTCGATATCTTGCTAATTTATCATCATCAAACATCACATTACACAAAAATCCTCAGTTTTAAATTTCTAGGGTTTATGAAAATCAAATTACAATATATAATATGAGCTTAAAATTAAAGCCCATCATTTTTTTAACATAAACATCAGTTATTTAGCCTCAAACTATAAGAATGAACCATAAATTCAACACTCATTTGAAAATAAATAAACCCTAGAACTCATTCACTTGCTTATATGAAATGACACAAAGAAATCAAAAGCTCAATGTCAAACCATGTCTATAAGGTGCAAATCCCTCATTTCCTTTTCTTTTTCCTTCCTTTTTCTTTTTCTTCCCATTTCCCATCCCTTTCTCACAAATTCGTGAATGTGATCTGTGTTTTGTGTGAAGTGTGTGTATTTTGATTCCAAATGCAAGAAAGTCTTGCATATGTAGGGAAATTTGCACTCATGGCCCGTCAACCTTTTAAGTCATATAAGTTGACCTTTAATCTCTAATAATTTTCATACAAGTCCTCCAATAATTAATTTATCTATTTTAACACTTTGATGCATTGGACTTTGACCCAATAATTTAATTTTGATCCTGACTTGACTATTCCACCTTTGACTTTAACGGGTAAAAGTTAAACTTTGAAAATAGGAGAGCGGGTTGTTACATAGAGGTCTCCCCAAATCCAGTTTCAAGTGTCCATGTGTGATTCGCCTAATATCAAGTTCTGTTACTACAACAATTATCATCTTTCACCGCTGTCACTTGTGCAAAAAAGATGCAAGAGGTATTGGACTAAAGCAATGATGGGCTACATTAGGGCATTGCCAGGTTTCAGCCTGGCACGCCCAAATTTTATTTTATTTTATTTTTCTTCTGAAAATCTTAATACCAGCCCAATTTCATTTAGTATATTTAGAAGGCCACTAATTAACACCCAGAGCCGAAAATCAATAGGTTTTATGAAAAATAAGAGGTTAAGAGAGTTTTTTAAAATAATATACCAATACATATAAGAGATTATGCATACTTAGCATTGTTGATTGATAAAATTTTTTGTTCGCGTTGAGCTCAATTACTTATTGCTCAAATCGGTTGGATTATGAGCATATATATATAAAATAATATTTGTTATATTTATACATTTTGAGGTAATGATTATACCTTCTAATGGTCGAATTATTTTCCTCGCATTTTGAGATTACTACAATAAAATATTTACTAGCCCCTTAGCTCTAACTCCGTTCCTGGACTAAACGCGGTATCCTCCACAACATCCCCGTTGGTGGGGTGCCTGCTGGAAGAGGAAACATACAATTTGCAAACCCGCCGAAACTTGCACTGAAAATAAAGAATTGAATTTCAAATATATAGCAGTACTGAGAGCTCTAACTTCATAGCCACAACAACCAACGTCTCTTTTAATCTGTGCATGCATTTATTTGTATTTTTAAAGAGAGAGGGAGAATCTTACCTATGAATCTATTACAAGTTGTTTATTGAATATCTATACGAACATGGTGGCGATTGAACATGCAAGCTAATTGACTTATATATCACATAAGCTCACCAAAACTTACCAAGATCACTTGTTCAAAAAAATTCTCAGTCACTCAACCGTTACCCACATATCTATTTATCCATTTTACTCATTAGTATCTTAATATCATGTCCTTATCACCTAGTAACATATATATACCAAATCATACTTTCGACAATGATCCTTAAAATACATCTTGTTATAAAATGTCCCGTAATGTTAACGAATAAAACTCAACCACATAAATAAGATTCCCATTAAAATTTGTCGTCAAAATTTACATAATATCAATCCCTTAATTAATCACAATAGATTTTGTTCCAACTTACCCTTACACCTTGTTCTCAACGTGTCATCATAAACTTGCTTCCCATAATTTGATATCTATTCGAATCCATAAATTAATTGGTATCAAATTACTAAATCTTTGAAGAATCGGTAATACCAAATTCTAAATAGCAAGCCTTACTTTAATATCACACAATTTCAAGCTATAATATATGCACGTAGGCTATCCATTCCTTTTCTTTAATTTCACTTATTTCATGAACATATCATTTCCTTAACAATACAATACCTTACACATTCATAATAATACACAAAACCTCAAATTCTCAATAATATCAAACACATTCATTTCGTACGGTAATGTTCAAGCACTTCCGGGAAGTGCCGTTACAGCACTTCCCGCCATCCACGTGGCGTGCATCAATGCATGCCACATGGGGCGGAAAGTGCTATAACGGCACTTCCTAGAAGTGCTTGAAGATTTTAGTTTTCCACTTTGACATTTTCATAAACACATCATATACATATATATATCCACGTTTAGTTTCTACGAACACTCTCTAACTTCAAGTTAATAATCCTCAACCACATTATTCGATACCTTGCTAATATATCATCATCAAACATCGCATTACACAAGAATCCCCAATTCTAAATTTCTAGGGTTTATAAAAATCAAACAATATATAATATGAGCTTAAAATTCAAACCCATCATTTTTTTTAACATAAACATCAATTATTTAGCCTCAAACCATAAGAATGAACCATAAATTTAACACTCATTAGAAAATAAATAAACTCTAGAACTCATTCACTTATATGAAATGACACAAACAATTCAAGAGCTCAATGTCAAACCATGTCCATAAGGTGCAAATCCCTCCTATCCTTCCTTTTTCTTTTTCTTTTTCTTCCCATTTCCTCTCCCTTTCTGATGAATTCGTGAATGTGGTGTGTGTTTTGTGTGAAATGTGTGTATTTTGATTCCAAATGCAAGAAAGTCTTGCATATATAGAGAAATTTGCACTCAAGGCCCCTCAACCTCTTGACCTTTAATCTCTAATAATTTTCATACAAGCTCTCCAATAATTAATTTATCTACTTTAACACTTTGATGGCTTGTAATTTGACCCAATAATTTAATTTTGATCTTGACTTGACTATTTTACATTTGACTTTGACGGATAAAAGTTGAACTTTGAAAAATAGAAGAGCGGGTCATTACATAGAGGTCTCCCCAAATCCAGTTTCCAAGTGTCCATGTGTGTTTCGCCTATGTCACTTGTGCAAAAAAGATGCAGGAGGTATTGGACTAAAGCAATGATGGGCTACATTAGGGCATTGTCGAGGTTTCAGCCCGGCACGCCCAATTTTTATTTTCTCTTATTTATTTATTATTTTTTTTTTTTTGAAGATCTTAATACCAGCCCAATTTCATTTAGTATATTTAGAAGGTAACACCAAGAGCCCAAAATCAATAGGTTTTATGAAAAATAATAGGTTAAGAGAATTTTTTAAAATAATATACCAATACATATAAGAGATTATGCATAATTAGCATTGTTGATTGATAGAATTTTTTGTTTATGTAACCTTGTTTGAGAGAAAATGTGATGCTCAGAAGCATTTGCTGCGTTAAGCTCAATTACTTATTGCTCAAATCGGTTGGATTATGAGCATATATGAAATCATATTTGTTATATCTATACATTTTGAGGTAATGATTATACCTTCTAATGGTCGAATTATTTTCCTCGCATTTTGAGATTACTACGATAAAATATTTGCTAGCCTCTTAGCTCTAACTCCGTTCCTGGACTAAACGCGGTATCCTCCACAACGTCCCCGTTGGTGGGGTGCCCGCTGGAAGAGGAAACATGCAATTCACAAACCCGCCGAAACTTGCATTGAAAATAAAGAATTGAATTTCCCATATATAGCAGTAGTGAGAGCTCTAACTTCATAGCCACAACAACCAACGTCTCTTTAAATATATGTGCATGCATTTATTTGTATTTTTAAAGAGGGGGAATCTTTACCTATCAATCTGTTACAAGTTGTTTATTGAATATGTATACGAACATGGTGGCGATTGAACTTGCAAGCTAATTGACTTATATATCACATCAGCTCACAAAAACTTACCAAGTCAACAAAAATCGATAATCGTTCGGTCAAAAAGAAAAAAAGGAAAAGAAAAAGGAAAATAGAGATTTTGTATGTTGTAAAAAGTGGGAAAAAAAGATTTATTATGTTGATAAATAAATAGTCTCTAAAAAAAAAAAAACATAAATATAACCTATTATTTCCTTTCCTTGTCGACACTACAGAAAGGCTTTGAACAAAAGAAAGTACGAGATGCTTATATTATTAAAAAGTAGGTATATGAAAGCAAGCAAATCTAAAATGTTTAGTTCCTCATTTGCCTCCGTTGCGGTTGTTTAATTCCCTGAGTGTTCTTTTCCACCTAAAGAAAGTTCCAAACAAGGCCTCCACATCCTCTAGAGTTGTACCCTTGGTCTCTGGGAGCAATGTATAGAAGAAAAGCCAAGCACAAATTGCAATCCCGGCAAACAAAAAGAATGCCCCTCCAATGGTGATGGCCTTGTATAGCGAAAGAAACGTCATCAGTAATATCCCACTGGTGGCTCTGTTCACCGCCACAGAGATACCACAACCTTGAGCTCTGAGTCGCAATGGAAAAATTTCCGAACTGTATACCCATGCAATTGGTCCCATCCCCACTGAGAAAGTAGCAACAGCACTTAATGTCATAGCAATGCAAAAGGGAACGGCCCCTGGTATTTTCTTATCAGGATGTTGACCGATTACCGTCAATCCACTGCCCAGCCCTAAAAGAGACAGTATCAAGCCACCGCAACTTGTGAGGAGCAAAACCCGACGTCCGAACCTGTCCACCATGAAGGTAGCTACAAGAACAAAGGTGGTCTTGGTGACTCCCACTGCTATGCTGGCGAGTAGCCTCTGGTTGACACTTTTGATCCCAGCTTTCTCGTAAATTGTTGGGCTGTACATCACCACCGAATCTATTCCGCTAGCCATCTGAAAGAAATGAATGCCAATGCCGGCCAGCAATATGTGACGGACGGCGGCGCTAGGATGGAAAAACTCCTTCCATACCCCCCGACCTGCACGTTTCTGTTTTGGGACGACAATAATTTCATCGTCGCATTTATTTTCTCCTATCGGCAATCCTGCTGCCTCTTTAATACCATCCAATCTAACTTGAGCTTCTTCTAATGAGTCTGAAGTTTTGTTCAACACTTGTTTTGCAGCGCCTAAACGACCTTGCATAACTAACCACCTCGGTGACTCGGGCATAACCAGAACGCCCAAACCCAACATAAATGATGGAACCGCACCCACACCCATCATGAATCGCCATCCATACTTCAATGGAAGCTCAGCAAATGCAAAATTCGATATGTATCCAAGAAGTACACCTACGTACCAACCAAATAAATTAATAAATTAATATTAATTCAACTACACCTGGATGAGTGAATGAATAAATCAGCAATTCCTATAATATATATAATAATTAAATGTTTACAAAGGAATTTAAAAAATGGGATTATAGGGGAGGGGAGGGAAATTAGGGGAGCGACATGTTTCTACATTTTTTTTTTTGTTTAAGCACATAGAAATACACATAGATATGAGATTTAACCGATAAATAGATTAAAAAAATTATAATGTTAAATGTCACAGAACTCAAAAAAAATCAAATAACTCTTAGATATTAAATTAAGAGTGGCGATCCGAATCTTTCAAGTGGCCATATAACATAAGGCTAGAATTTACACTAATTACATATAATCCCACGCATGCTGAGGTCATGAAGAAGTCAAAATGAAAAGTAAAAAATTAATTCAAATAAGCCAAAGCTAGAAAACATGTATGCGCTCCTCAAAATAGAAAACATATATGCAAGCAGTAGTAAGAATTTTTTCCCCCCAAATTACCATCAAATCAAATCAAATTAAACAAAAGTTACACATGGACAAAGTGCTCCAAATTACTTATACAAACTGAATAGAAAATGTCATTAATTATCGTAACAGTCATTATTGATCAAATTAATTGTCACGTTGAGAACTACAAATATATTCAAAAAAAAGTGAAATTTTTAATATTTAGATTAGAGAACATGCCATGGCGTATATCAATATAGGCCACATGTAGTAGCATGTTTTATTATAAACATTCTAGAGATTTTTTACCATTTTCATTAGATTAGATTTTGAAAAATAAAAATCTAATAAAGAAAGCGAAATACATCATAAGAGTCAGAATAGAATATTCATGCAATCATGATATTGTATATCCTATATATATGTATATAATTATAGTTAACGGGATGAAATTAATTAATTAAATATATCAGACGTAGGAGTTAATATTACGAGTAATAGAACTATAAAGAAAGTAGAAGACTATATGCAAGTTAAGACGTACCAAAGTTAATGAAGACTTCAGGGAAAGAAGTAAGAAAACCGCGGACAGAGGACGGAGCAACCTCCGCGGTGTAGACAGGAGCAATCATCATAGCGACGCCAACTCCAATCCCAGCGACAAAGCGGCCGAACATGAGAAACCCATAGTTAGTGGCAAAGCCCATTAGAAGTGCTCCGGCAAAGAAGATTACGGCGGCAATGACTATAGTGTAGCGCCGACCAACCAAGTCAGACACCCGGCCAGCAAACGCAGCCCCGAAAAGGCAGTATAGATTTATGATCCCAGTCAGGATCTCTATCTGTGTATCCGACACCTTCAGATCCTTTTTGATGTAAATAATTGCTCCACTCATCACACCCGTATCTACACACATTCCATGCATTCATGCGCGCAGTTATAAACACAATGCAACTTTTATAAACACAAACAGAAGAAAAAATAAAATAAAAATTAATTAAAACATTTATGTACCGTATCCCGATAAAATCGAGGTCGTCGATGCTAGAATCGAGCAGGCTATAGCATATTTGTTGAATTTTCGTTTCTTGGGGATGCCCAGATCAGCATCTGTTTTGGTGCTGGAAAAATCCTTTAGATCAGCCATGAATCTTTCTATCTTCTTAATTTGCAATGAACTGCAGAAACCAGCTGTGTTTAATAATTCCGATGTAAGAATGATGGGGATACATATATATATATATATATAATTAACCTGGAGAAATCGTGAATTAAATTTAATAATAATATAATAGTAGATAGATAATGATAGAATAGAAGAAACGAAAGAGAAGATGGAAAATGAGATGCCTAATCCATTTCTGACTTCAATTAATGTGCAAATATATACATTCAGTCATACAGTAGAATTTTGGAGTGACTATAAGACTAGGCCACCCATATTATTCTCGATTCGGATTTGATTGACTAAATCTTGGAATTCGGCGTCTTAGTTGAGATAAAAAAATCTATAAAAACTAGAATTAATCTAATTATGAATTAATTTTATCCAGCTTCTTATCCGAAAACTAATTAATTTTCATTTTTTTTCAATTAATTGCAATGCATCTATTTATTATTATTTAATTTTTTTTTTTTGTGAATTATTATTATTCAGATTGATCTTGAGCCTAGGTAGCATTTTATTTTATTTTTTTATCTTATTATATATATACAGGCATATATGCTTAGGGAAAATATATTGACACTATAATTTTTCCCAAGTGCACCTCATTTTTATTTAATTGAAGATCCTAAACTTTATTCTTCATGACATTATACTCCTAAAAGTTTTTGTTGCATTATTTTGTCATACTATTCATTACCTAAAACTTCTTATCTTTAGTGTTGAATTTCATTCAAAAAATTTTGTTAATGTACTTTAAAATTATAAGAGAATATATAGTTATACTTTTATATAGTTATTTTATTTTCTTAAAATATTTAGGGTATCTTTTAACAGTATTTTAAATGGAAACCATCATTGTGTACAAGATAAAATTATTATTAGAAAATCATAGATAAATAATATGACTTAAAAAAATGCTAAGGGGCTAAATATATATGTGCAGTTAAAGAACGTTAAATGCAATTAATGTGTGGTGTAGTTATTAAAACTTGTAGTGTAAATATCGATCTGGGTATTGCAACAGATAGGGCTCTGAGCTCAGAGCTCGATCTCCAATCAAATGTTGCCAACTCACCTGACTTATACGAGTTTCTCTAGAAAATTACATGCAAATATAACATTCACATATAAATGTAGCATTCTCTAGAAAATTACGTATAAATAATATATATATATATTCACATACATCTCAAGATTCATGTTACCATTCAAGTAGACTTCTTTTTTGTTGTGGGCATTCAAATAGACTTCTGATTTCCCTCACCTACAATATCCTCCTAATATAAGAAAAAAGCATAGAAGAGGATATACATACAAGTGTCATCGGTATTGTTTCTACCATGTGACGTCTTAATTTTATTTTTATGTATTATTATTAATTTAGACTCAAGATTATCAATTAAATAAATAAATAGATTAATTGGTATTTAACTCTGCAAATAGTTACATGCTTGCTTTGCAATAAAAATAGGATAATAATTATAAGAAGCTGGGTAAATTAATTGCAATCTAAAATAAGATTACGCTAGCAAGATTTTGTCAATCAAATCCTTCCATTAAGATTGAAACAATTTGTCTAGCCCTAGTATTACGGTGGAATAAAGGTAAACCTCCATTTTATTTTACCAATTATTCAACGGTTGATTGCACCAAAATAATACTTATAACAATAATGATGATGATGATGATGATGATGATGCTGATGATAGATAGATAGATAGATAGATAGATAATGATAGAATAGAAGAAAGAAAGAGAAGAAGGGGAATGAGATGTCTAATCCATTTCTGACCTCAATTAATGTGCAAATATACACACTGTGTCATGCAGTAGAATTTTGGAGTGACCATAAGAGTAGGCCACCCATATTATTCTCGATTTGGATTTGATTGACAAAATCTTGGAATTCGGCTTCTTATAAGTTGAAGTGAAAAATCTATAAAAACTGGAATTAATCTAATTATGAATTAATTCTTCCGATCTTCCAGCTTCTTATCCGAAAACTAATTAATTTTCATTTTTTTCAATGAATTGCAATGCATCTATTTATTATTTTTAATTTTTTTGTGAATTATTATTATTTAAATTGATCTTGAGCCTAGGTAGCATTTTATTTTATTTTTTTATCTTATTACATATGTACACGCATATATGCTTAGGGAAAATATATTGACACTACAATTTTTTCCAAGTGCACTACATGTTAATTTAATTGAAGATCCTAAACTTTATTTCTCATGACATTATAAAGTTTTTGTTGCATTATCTTGTCTTACTATTCGTTACCTAAAACTTCTTACTTTCAGTGTTGACTTTCATTCAAAAATTTTTGTTAATGTACTTTAAAATTATAAGAAAATATATAGTTATACTTTTAAATTTCTTGTTATTTAATTTTCTTAAAATATTTAGGGTATCTTTTAACAGTATTTTAAATGGAAACCATCATTGGGTACAAGATAAAATAATTATTAGAAAACCATAGATAAATACTAAAAAAAGTTAAGGGGCTAAATATAACAATATGTGGAGTTAAAGAATGTTAAATGCAATTAATGTGTGGTGTAGTTATTAAAACTTGTAGCGCAAATATTGATTCGGCTATTGAAACAAATAGGGCTCTGAGCTTAAAACCCGACCTCAATCAAATGATGCCAACTCACATGTCTTATAAGTTTCTCCAGAAAATTACGTGTAAATATAATAGTCACGTATAAATATGATATGTAATATTTATATATATATATTTGTATATGTATATAGCATTCTCTAGAAAATTACGTATAAATATTATATATATATTCGCATACATCTCAAGATTCATGTTGTCTAATAGCATTCAAATAGACTTCTTTTTTTGTTACGGGCATTCAAATAGACTTTGATTTTGATCACCTACAATAAATCTTTGTAATATATAAGAAAAAAAACAGAGAAGAGGATAGATACTAGTGTCAATATCGGTATTATTTCTGCCAGGTGACTTCTTAATTTTATTTTTATGTATTTATTATTAATTTAGACTCAAGATTATCAATTAAATAATAAAGAGATTAATTTGTCTTTAACTCTGCAAATAGTTACATGCTTTGCAATAAAAACCGGATAATAAAAAGCTGGATAAATTAATTATAATCTAAAATAAGATTACGTTAGCAAGATTTTGTCAATCAAATCCTTCCTTTAGGATTGAGAACAATTTGTCTAGCCCGAGTATTGCGGTTGAATAATCCATTTTAGTTTACCAATTATTCACTGGTTGAAGATTGCACCCAAAAAAAAAATTGAATGAAAAAAATTAGGACATTTTATGGAGAGAACTATAGAGGGAAACTGTCAATTAAGACGTTTGATTTGTTTGAGATTTAAATTTTTAAAGGGTAAAATTATCAACCGGTAAATTAATAGGGAGGTATATAAGGCAGGCCCTGAGATTTCGAGAGCTTTAAGTGAAAGTTTTAATAGTTTAAACTTTGCCCCATTAATTTCCAATATCATGTTTAAAAATTAGCAAAGTAGACAACATTTTAAAAACATCTATATCTATATATTAATTAACAGAACTAAGTTTGGGTATCTTTTATACTGCAATTTTCCATTGAATTTAATACTCAAACCTTAGCCACTTTGCCCATTTTTCTTTTTGTTAAACTTTTTCACTAATAAATTAAAATATCAAATCTGAAAGGTCAATTTCAAAACAAACCCTTATTTATCTTAATTCATTCATTAAATATCTCTGCCGTCTGTGTTGGTGAGTTTAATATTATTTGAATTTTTTTATTTTTTTCAAGGATTTTTGAAAATATGACGGGTAACGGATATTTTTTACCTACACCACCCAAAACACCTTGCCCCATACACGATTCAAATAGGTACAGGTCGGGTAAAGGGGGAGGCGTATCTGACGAGAGCATTTGATAATTATAGAGGTGACAAATTTAAATGTGACAAATTTAAATTTGATAATATTGTATATTTGTCGCTTAACTTATGTTTTTGAATGTATTGAATGATAGTAATAAATTTTTCATATTACTGCATATGTACGAGATATTAGATGTAGGAATGTAGATTGTCTTCTGAACGATTTTATTGATTCAAGTAATATATACTTCTGTTTTTATATTTTTTTTACGGAAGTGTAAATGTTGTAGATTTTTTATGCAACAATATAATAATATATTTTACTAAGTTATTTTTTACCAAATCTAATGATATATTTTAATAAGTTTTTTTACCCGTGCAATGCACTTGTGGTTTAGCTAGTATTAATTAAATGAAAGAAGCTGCAATACCTTTGTACCGTAGTTTTCTTACTAAAAAATGTATTAACAGGATCTTTTTAGACTTTTTGTTTCATATTGCGGTATGTTTTGAAGTTTTCAATTTTTTGAAAAATTTTTTTTATCCATATTTGCCTTATCCATTCACCATTTTAAAATTAGATTCTTTATTAAATTTAATAACTAATAGATAATTATCATCATTTAATTGCTTGAATTATAGATAAATTTGATTATCCAATTGTCTAACATATCTTGAAATTTGTAGTTCAAAATTAATAGAAATTAAACACATATATATGTCATTAGTTTAAGTTAATTAAAATTATGATTATAATTTTTTCTTAATTTTTCCGGGTATAAATGAATATTAATAATTACGACTATTTTGTACATAACTACTTTTATGTATTACTAATTTATATAATCTTGATGTTTTCTCACTATATTAGTTTCAAATAACAGATATTTTTACAGTTCACGTAACCGTCCAACTAGAAATTATTTCTTACGATGACATTTACCTGAATTAGTGCAAAAAAAAAAAAATTCATTTTTGTTAAGGATAACAATCGGGATAAAATTTATTATAAACTATAGTTACTTTAAGATGACAAAAAATTACATTATTGTTTAGTTGATGTTAAAAAATAATTATTCCTTATTGGGTAACGTAACCGTATAAAATTTCACTATACAAAAAAAAAACTTAAAATATTTTTTATTTTTTATTTTTTAAATAATTTGATACGTATTCTTCCTATGCAACGCACGAGTGAGAATATAATTCAAAAGAATTTTCATGCAATTAAGTTTCAATATTGGTCTTATTTATAAGATTTTTAGTACATTTTATTCTTTAAATAATATACATCTAGACAATCGATAACTAAAACACTAAAGAGCCTTTTTTTTTCTTATAAGAATGTGATGCGAAATTAACATTCGAAAGTTAATAAAATTAAATAAAAAATAGAATTATATATATGTATATATCTATTATTAAATGAAAATATTAAAAGTTTAATTTGGTACTTAAAAAAATAAATTATAGAATCTATATCTATATCTACATCTACATATACTTAAAAGCAAGATAGTTTCCATTTTACTTTTTTTTGTCCAAAAACATTTGCTAAATCAGGATATCTCGTCTTGACCGTTGGTTTAATCTACTAATCTTGACCATTGATTCTATTTTACTTTTTAATTTTATTTACTTTTTTAATTTATTACCAATTTATAGATTCCCTTTTTTATTTTTTATCCTTCATTTCCTTCTTTTTCATTTCTCCTTTTTTATATTATCACTATATTTTTCAATTTTTAATTTAAATATATATATATATACTTAAAAGCAGGACAATTTTCATTTCACTTTTTTTCCGCCCAAAAACACTTGCTAAATCGGGATATCTGTTATTGACTGTTGGTTTAATATGCTAATCTTGACCATTGATTCTATTTTACTTTTTAATTTTATTAACCTTTTTAATTTATTGCCAATTTATAGATTCCCTTTTTACTTTTTATCCTTCATTTGCTTTTTTTTTTTCATTTTTCATTTTTTATATTATCACTATATTTTTAAATTTTTAATTCCAATTACCAAATCAGATTTCATTTTATCTAAAAATATTTCTCTTTCTTTATCCACATGTTCCTTCTTTCTTGTAAAAGAACTCATTCTATCTCAGAACTTTCTCAAATGTCTTTCGCTCTATATTTAAAATTTCTACTCCTTATCTTGAGCAATTTTATTCTCGATCAATTTTCTTAATTTTTTGTTTTAATTTATCTCACACCATCGGAAAACTTCCGGATGGGTTCCAATATTCGCCAATGTTTAGAAAATCAAATCTATCATAGAATCAGAAAAGCTAACAGTTCAAGGCCATCATGCTGATTTTAATTAAATAATTAAAAATAAAATTAATTTTTATCTAAAATAACGTTAAAATTTTATTTTTTTAAGAGCCATTGAAAATATGACTTTGGGCATAGAAAGGAATCCCACATTAGTTATTTAGTAAAAAGAATTGAGAATGTGCACCTATATTAAGTTACTTGGAGAATAGTTCATAATATGGCCTTAAATTATGAGCCTTGAGTTACCAAAAGTTTAGAATTTTAATGGATCATTATTGAAAAAAAAGTTTATTGTGATATGGTGAATCGTGTCTATCTTTAACTCGCACCGTCAGATTATTTTCCAGATTGATTCTAGTATTCACAAATGCTCAGAAAATCGAACCTGTCAACAAACTGGAAAAGCAAGGTTATCAGACCGATTTTAATTAAATAATTGAAATAAATTAATTTTTACCTAAAATAATGTGAAAAAAGAACATTCAATTTTATAATTTTTTTTATATTTACCATTTAAAAAATGCTGAAATTTTGTTCCTTTTAAAGAGCAATTGAAAATATAACTTTGGGTATGGGAAAAGAATCCCACATTAGTTATTTAAGAAAAAGAATTGAGTATTTATGTCTATATTAAGTTACTTGAAAAAAGGTTATGTACAATAGAGGCTTACCTTATGGGCCTTAAGCTTCCAACAAAGTTTAAAATTTTAATGGATTACTACTGAGAAAAAGTTTTATTGTGAAATGTATCCGTCTTTATCTCACACAGTCCTATTGTGTTTCATATAGATTCCTGTATTCGCAAATATTCAGGAAACCAGACCGATCATCAAACCGAAAACGCTAACGGCTCAAGGCCATTGGACCGATTTTAATTAATTAACTATTGAAACAAATTAATTTTTACCTAAATTAATATAGAAAAAACTTTGATTTTATAATTTTTTTTTATCTCTACCATTTAAAAAAGTGCTGAAATTTTTCTCTTTTTAAAAACAATTCAAAATATGACTTTGGGTATAGAAAAAGAATCTCATATTAGTTATTTAGTGGAAAGAATTGAGGATATATGCCTATATTAAACTATTTAGAAAAGGGTTATGCAAAATAGAGCCTCAATTTATTGGTCTTGAGCTTTCAAAAAGTTTAAAATTTTAATAGATCATTATTGAAAAAAGTTTATTGTGAACCAGTGAGCCGTATCTGTCATTATCTCACACGTCAGACTATTTTCTAGATTGGTTCCAGTATTCGCAAATTTTCTTTAATATTTTCCTTAGACTTTTTTAGACCATTTTTATTTTCATTAATGAAATATATCATATTATAAGTAGCATCTATATTGTTTTTCTTTTCACACACATATTATAATTAAGAGCTATTACAAATGTGACTTTGAGTATAAAAAAAGGATCCCACATTGGTTATCTAGTGAAAAGAATTGAGAATGTATGTCTACATTAAACTACTAAGAAAAGTATTATACATAATAAGGCCTTAGCTTATAGGCCTTGAGCTTCTAAAAAGTTTAAAATTTTAATAGATCATTATTAAAAAAAGTTCATTCTAAGCCGGTGAAACGTATATGTCTTTATCTCACACCGTTAGATTGTTTTTCGAATTGGTTCCAGCATTCGCAAATTTTCTTCAATGTTTTCCTTAGGGTTTTTTTTTTTCTTGTAGACATTTTGTATCTTCATTGATAAAAGATATCATATTGCAGGTAGCACCTATATTGGTTTTAGAATTGGTTCCAGTATTCGTAAATTTTCTTCAATGTTTTCTTTAGGTTTTTTTTAAGAACATTTTTTTTTATCTTCATTAATAAAAAATATTGTATGACGGGTACCACATATATCATTTTTCTTTACACACACAATGATCAAATATTATAGTATTAGGGCCATTGAGAATGTGACTTTGGGAATAGAAAGGGAATCTCATATTAGTTATTTAGTGAAAATAATTGAGATCGGAAGAGCACACGGGTTATGCATAATAGGGCATTGACTTATGGGACTTGAGTTTTCAAAAAGTTCAAAATTTTAATGGATCTTTATTAAAAAAAATTTATTGTGAACCCTTAAAATGTATCCATCTTTATCTCACACCCTCAGATTGTTTTCTAGATTGGTTTCAGTATTAGCCAATTCCTAATTTTTCCGATTGACTTGGCCGTGAATATTCAGTTCTTTAAACACTGATTAAATTATATTAACATATTAAAATATTTAGTCTGTACAAGGTGTATGTTATGAAAAATTAAATATCATCAATACATATTACAAAAGTTAAAAAAAAAAAAAACAAACGGGGCAGTAAACCACATGTGCATTTTAGAAAAAAGTTGGTGTTCACTCATAGACAATTTTATATAGATATTTCGAGAGTTATAAATTGAAAATATCTGAAAATTATGATCTGTGTTAAAGATGACCAAATAACAAATTTTACTATAAATATTGTGCTGACGTCAAAAATTTGTCATTCGAGCCAACAAACAAAGAAGATGATAAATAATGAAATGGGTTAGATTTGTGTAGAACTTTTGAGACTACTTTTGAGTGGATCAAACTCGTATCGGGGCGTATCATCATTTCTACCTAGAATAGAACGTTTTTCCTATATCTCCTTAATTTTTGTCCATAAAAATGAAGGTCATGGAAGGTGAAGGATGATGAGCCGAAAGGTTTCAGTTTTCTGCTCTTTTTTGAAAGTTGCAGAGAGTTATTGGAGAGAAAGATCTAGAGAGAGAGAGAGAAAGAGAGTTTCTTCCCCTTTCCTCATTGAAAAGGGGAGGGGGGAGAGAGAGAAAGAGATGGGATTTCATGTGGGAGTGTCTCAAAGTGGCACCCACTTGGTTGAAAATCTTTCCTTAGCCATTAGGTCTTAGGTAATTGCCATCCAATCCTTTTATTTTCTATTTGTTTATTATTTATTGGACTTATTTGGTAAAATGGGGGAAATGGAACTTTATGATTATCTTGGCTCGTTCTAGTCTTCAATCTGACGTGTACTTTGACTTGTCAACCCGTTGATTCTTAACTTGACTATCCTTAGCTTTGACCCGGATTTTTGGGTACAACAAATGCCCCTCAGGTCTGGAGTCAAGGGTACATCAGATTCAGACCTTGCATTTCTAAACTTGCTTGTGAACAGAATCATGCAACGGGAGACCGACCTCTTCTATCTCTGTTAGAGCAACTAGCACGACCCTTAGAAGTCGAGCTCCATTATGTATGCTCGGCCTCATATGGTTAGGTAGGTACACTTTGACGGATTCTTTGGAGTGAAGAATACTTTATTCACATAGATCCTTTGACTATATAAAATGATGAGGTCGCGAGTCAGACATCTCGAGTTTAGGTCATCGATTGGTTTCACCAATAGCCCTTTGACCAGTTTAGCGGACCTTCTCTTGGGTGGCATTTCCTTTAGGTTTCCAAGTCGGCAATGAGTTTATTTGACTATCAGGTCATATCCTTTAGACCTATTACTTATCATCCTAACCTTTAGTTCGTTCGGTCAATGAGCCATGTAACTTGCAGAGGTGCGACTTAAACTTTAGGTTATCCAGTCTTTAGCTAGATGTCCTAACCCTAAAAGTCGTCAAAGTTATCAAGCTTACAGACCAACGATTGACATTTAGGCCTGCACGACGCTCTTCCGATCTCCTTTAAGTCCTAGGCTTGTAGCTGAGTGACCTAGTGTTCGGGTCCACATCTCGATGTCAGCCTTTATGTTACTTCACCTGCAACAATATGACTTGACCTTTAAGACCAGATCTTAAGGTCATTGGGTTAGACAGCTATTGGTTAGCTCGGGCTGATCGTAAGCTCACCAAATTAAGTGACTATTGATTAATGGAAAGTGATCGTCAGTGAGCCATGTCATGCTACTACAGATCAGCCTAAATTATTCATCAGCGCTCCAACTCCTGGGGTTGGAAATCAATTGAAAGTGATCGTCAGTGCGCCACGTCAGGTGGTTGGAAATCAAAGGAAAGTGATCGTCAGCGTGCTGCGTCAGGCGCCTGGAGATCAGCCTAAATTGATTGTCAGTGCACCAACTCTGCAAACTAGAGATCAATTGAAAGTGATCGCCAGTGCGCCACGTCAGGCGGCTGGAGATCAACCCAAATTGATTGTCAGCGCACCAACTCCGGGGGCTGGAGATCAATCAAAAGTGATAGTTAGCGCGCCACTTAAGGGGTTGGAGATCAATGTAAATTGACCGTTAACGCACCAACTTGGAGGGCTGGAGATCAATCGAAAGTGATCGTCAGCACGCCACTTAGGGGGCTGGAGATCAATGTAAGTTGATCGTCAGCGCACCAACTCGGGGGGCTGGAGATCAATCGAAAGTGATCGTCAGCGCGCCACTTAGGGGGCTGGAGATCAATGTAAGTTGATCGTCAGCGCACCAACTTTGGGGGCTGGAGATCAATTGAAAGTGATCGTCAGCGCACAAACTCTGTGGGCTGGAGATCAATTGAAAGTGATCATCAGCGCGCCACCTAAGGGGCTAGAGATCAATGCTAAATAGACTTGAGCTCATCGTGCTAGACGGCTATAGGTATACAAGAAAATAATCTCTTGATCATCATATAAGAAGATAGGGCATACCTTAAGGAGATCTCGTCTCCAATGTTTATCCCTGAAAGTACTTCTCAGCTTCCTTTTCATATCCAGCTTGGAAGTTTGGTTTACCTGTAGTGTTAGTTGGAGTGTTGGCCCACTTGGAATGCCAGCTCACATGTACCGTTTACTTCCTTGGAGCACATGGGCTCACTTGGAATGTTGGCTAAAGCACTTGGCCCACTTGGAGAGCGGCTCATGTGTGCCGTTTGTTCGCTTGGAGCTTGTAAGCTTGCTTGGAACATCAGTTGGAGCGCTGGCCCACTTGGGGTGCCGGCTCGCATGGGTCGTTTGTTCTCTTAGAGCTTTCAAGCTCGCTTGGAGTGTTGGCTAGATCATTGGTTTACTTGGAGTGCCAGCCCTCATATGCCGACCTCAGGAGCTGACCCTTAGGCCCTCCACCATAGGAGCTGACTTTTAGGTTCTTGACCTTAGAAGCGACCTTAAGAGCTGACCTCGGGAGCTAACTTTCAGGTCGTCGACCTCGGGAGCTGTCATTGGGAGCTAATTTTCAGGTCCTTCACCTTAGGAGCTAACCTCAAGAGCTAGCTTTTAGGTCATCGACTTAAGGTGTGACCTTACGAGCTGACCTCAAGAGCTAACCTTTAGGTCCTCAACCTTAAGAGCTAAACTTAGGAGCTAACCTTTAGGTCCCCGACCTAAAGAGCTATCCTCGGGAGCTAATTTTCAGGTCATCGACCTTATGAGCTGACCTCAGAAGCTAACTTTCAACTCTTCAACCTTAGGAGCTGACCTTGGGAGCTAACCTTCAGGTCCCTGACCTAAGGAGCTATCCTCAGGAGCTAACCTTCAGGCCCCCAACCTAAGGAGCTATCCCTCAGGAGCTAACTTTCAGGTCCTAGACCTTAAAAGCTGACCAGGAGCTAACTTTCATGTCCTCGACCTTAGGAGCTG
>CAVNYN010277089.1:0-15722 GCA_963692815.1 Nyctanthes arbor-tristis
AGAGAAGATACAAGCTACAAAAACAAATGAAGTCCTAAGTGTATAAGTATAAAATCAAAAATTTTAGGAGGACATGAAATTGTCACATGAATAAGTGATATTGTAGATGTGGTATGATCTCATGGGATGATTATAAAGTATCTGTCATTATCATCTTATAAAATTGTGTGACATAAGTATGTCACTTATTTATGTCATTTTTTCATGTCTATCTAGAATTGCTTGTCTAAAACATGTCCTGCATAAATTTATTGTTAGTTGCGTAGCTTTGAATAGTTAAAAAGTAGTTTTCATATTTATTTGGATAGTTTTAAATGGTATGTTGGAAGAACGTAACTTGAGGTATTTCCTCAAACGGTATTTCTACAAGAAACCATAAATTGGTCTTAACATCACAAATAAAACTCTAATAGATTCTTGTTCGTAAGGTAATAGAATGTTGTATATTTTTGTACATTAAATAATAAGTAAAAATATATATATATAGAAAAGAAAAATATTTTAGAAAAATATTTTAAGCTAGGAGGGTATCAGAGGTGCACATTAATGGTGGTGAGGTGTCACCAACATGCTTGTCTCCCTCCCCGTGACCCACTCTCACGTGCTCTACATTCCGTACTATGTATCATCATCTTCTTAAAGAGATATTCAACTGCTTTCAATTTCAAATTTACAAAAACCATAAAATAAAATAGAAAAAAAAATATAAAGTAGAAAAATCATACCTTTAATCTCATTTGATAATAATGGAGGTCGATTCTCACGCAGTCATTGAGGTATCAAACTTGATCCTCTTTTATCTAGTATGTTTATATCAAGTGTGTCTATTTAGTAGGTGATAGAAGAAAACTCGAAGATAATGGTGAAAGATTCATAAATTGGCAAATTGGATGACGTCATGATCCTCTTTTTCTAGTGCATAACCAAATTGTGCATGGAGAACAAGAGACCGCTCTTTGTCAAATCCGCATGCAAATTTAGATACAGTTGTTTAGAAGTCAAATGGATTTCTAGAAATACATTAGGGATTTATCCTACAGTTAGTTTTAAGAATGATCTTGTGTTTGAACAAAACAGATTTTAATCCAACGTAATCCAATATATAACACATTCTATATATTTGTCTCTAGGTGAAAGGTGGTTTAGAATGGCATTATAGTACCAGTCCTTCTAACAAGAGCTAACATCTCCTTCATGGAGTGGAAAAGTACCACATGACCCTCTGTTATTGGTAGATCAAGAGGCGGGCTCCCTGATCCCCCAATAACTAGGGGCTATATGGTACTTTTCCAATCCATAAGGGAGAGGTTAGCTCTCTTTAGAATTTTTTATTATAGTACGGGGAGTACATACTTTATGTACTTATCAAGTTGTTAATTTTCCCATATATTGCAATTTTAAAAGCTAAGTTGGATATACGTCCCAGAAACTGCAATCAATTGGGACTAAGGGCAACCACTTTTGACTTTTGAAATTGCACTACTTGGCTGATTATGATCCATGCTAAACATCATAACCATTGTTAAATGGAAAATCTTTCTTTGCCTGACCTGCTTGTGGTGTGTACAAATATAATTTTTTTACTCATGAAATATTCAATCTTATTTTAAAATTTTAATAATAAAAAGGTACATTGCACAACCAAATCACCCAACAAATAATTAGGTTAAAGAAAAGTAGAACATCTCATGATTAAACACTCTCAATGTATCAATCTCATCGCATCAAATAGCCCTCTTTCAATCATCTTTTTGACCTATTTCAAACTGATCGAATTAAAAAAAAAGAATAATTTTAAGAAAGAAGACATGTTTATTTGATATGAATAAGTAATGTAACTTGATCATTTTAAATTGGTTATTTGTATAGAAGTGATGAGTTTAAAGACTCACTAACAGCTCATCTAAAATTCATACCAAATAAGCATGTATCTTTAAAATTATTGTTTTAAAAATGAGAATGATGCTATCGATCATGGAGATGGGAAGATCGAGCAGTATATTTTACAATATCTCAAAGTAATGTGTTAAGATTGCATAAAGTGAGTGTTGCACTATGCCCAAGGAGCTTATATATCTCCCCCCATCCCTTTTCTATTCAAATCTCCATTCGTGGGGTCGAATTTTGACAACTTCAAAAGATCAAAATAATAATATAACTTTGTGTATACTATTTCGTATCTTGATAAAATACTATATAAAATGAAGAGAAATATCCACAAGAAGATGTAAATTTAATTGTCCAACTCAATACTTTTTAGGCAATATATTTCTCGTACTCTTATATGGGAATGGAGAAAAAATTCATGAATTCAATTATCTCTACGTCGTTTATAGAATTAGAGATGATATATAGATATAATGGCGTGGTGGTAAAATTACTTAGACATGTTTGTTCTATATTCGCCCTTCTTTTTTTGATATTGTTTTTCAGAGTTAAAGAGTAAAAGGAGTCGAGATGGTACAAACCATATACCAAAAGAGATTGGATCTTTCCCCCTCTTATATAAACCAGTCCTGACATTCAAAACACCCCAACTCCCCCAAGCCTTTCCTCCAGATCTTCCCACATACATATACACATATAAGCACAAAAGCATGACGATTTTGAAAGGGAGATGTCTCAATTTATGTATCAAAAAGTTGCAAATTTTGGGTCCTTCTACAGCCTGTGACAAGTGTTTCAAGTGGTGTTTATGGCCTTCAATTCATGAAGAAAAACTCATTCCAAATGATGTCCCATTTAGTAGTCTATGTTGGGGAATATCACAAGAGGTGTGTAATCAACATTACCTTACTTGATCATCCACTTTTGAAGCCATTGCTAGATCAAGCCCAACAAGTGTATGATTTCAATGCCGATTCGAAGCTCCGTATTCCGTGAGATGAGGATATCTTTCTTAGCATCGTTTAATGTGCCAAACACCCATCACATCGTTCTCTACCACTTTGTTTATGACATTTTATTCCAGCATATTTGATATGCATCAATGAACTTGATTAATACTACATAACTATATTGATAGAGAAAAGATTTTTAGTATCAAGATTGTACAAATCTACCTCGGTATTTGTAACTTTCTATTGTAGACTGATAGCGCCTCTAGAGTTTTAACCCTTTTTGCACTATATTTCATGTTGTGATATGAATTCATTATTACTTCAGCTGCAATGGAAATCAGTACGAATCATTGTGCAAATTCATCAGGTGAAAACTAAAAAGGTTTTATATATTAATAAATAATAAGATGGTTACAAGATGATATTTATAATAAAATAAGACAAACTTTAAACTGTAATCCTAATAAGATAAAATACCAAAAATACCCATAATAAAAATATCTAACCAAGTAATACTTCTGACACTCCCTGTCAAACTCACGATGGTTATCATCAAAAATTTGTCAAGAAACAAAATAAAGCACACTAGTTTTTGACACTTCATCTCCAAGCAGGGTTGACACGGGTCATGCAGTCTATGAGCTCAACTTGAAATTCTTCATCACAATAGGAGCAAACAATCATTAAAGTCCATGGTCTTCATAATTGTGGAAAGATATCCAAACCCAATAATCAATTCCATATATACTGGATACTAAAATTGAGAAATAAGAAGAGAGAACCAAATATCAAATTCCAGATATTAGCTAGACCAATTCCAAATATATGGACACTATAAAATACCAAAAATACCAATAATAAAAATATCTAACCAAATAACACTTATGATACATCGAACATTATAAATGTTATTAAAGTTCATATGGCTAACTCGAATTTAGTCGAAAGGTTCATGCATTTGAACGTATATATTGGATAGGAATGGCAATGGGGCGAGTTCGGGGGCGGGTATGCCTTCCCTCGTCCTCGCCCCATTAAGAAATCCCGTGCCCCGTACCCGATCGAATCGGGTACTGAGCGGGGTGATTCCGGGCAGGTACAAAAAAATACCCATTACCCGCCCCGTTAAGAAATAACTAAAAAAATATAGAAAAAATGGAATTAAAATTATATAAAAATTCATCTTAAGTATCATATCAGTTTCATTTTTGACATCTAGATTCGAAATTTCATAGAGAACAAAATATTTTTTTCAAAAAAAAAAAAAGAGAGAGAGACCAGGTATCCGGGCGGAGCGGGGCGGGGCGGGGCGGCCAAAACCCGTCCGCGCCCCGATAAGATTTTGAGGCAAAAAATTTCTCCCCGTACCCGCCCCGATACTTAACGGGGCGGGTACTCTCAAGTATCGGGTAATACCCGTCCTATTGTCATTCCTAATATTGGATCGGCACATCGTTAACTCTTTACAGCTCGAACAAAAAGAACCAATCCAGATAGGCATTTGTTAATTAGTAACAGAGTCAAGTCTATAACGTAGGGCACAAAAGATATTGCAAAATTTTGAAAGTGGCAAGGAGCTGTCGCGACGTTGCGCCACCAGCTGCCGTCCACGTTAACCATGGAGACATCTCACATTTTGGGGGCTCCCAAACTCACATTTTGTTGGAACTTTTTTGGGGGTAAAAGGACAAAGGATCCCATGCGAGGTCGAGGACGAAATATACTTTGTTTAAGTATACTTGACGGTAACCATCCATTTATTCTTCTTTGTTAAGTCTTTATAATCTTCTTGGTAGACCTATGTCGTAACTAAACTAGACTTTTTAGTATAATAATCATGTTGCCGAGCTTAATTTTTTGCACTACACAAAAGATGTAACATTCAAGTGGTTGTTGAGGTTGATTGGAGATAAACTTAGATACAACGGATGTATATCTTATATTGTACATCTAACTAATAATATACATGCATCTCTCTACTAGGATGTACTCCATACCATGTGGTATGTACATATACATCACTCCATGTCGGATGAGAAAAACTCAGGCACATTAGATGCACATCGTGGAGAAATGCAAGTGTATTATTGGTCAAATGTACCTAGTAAAATATACATTGTTGTACCTAAGTTTCTCCTGGTCGGAAGGGGGGCAGGCAACCCATTTCCAATGCTCAGCTAGTGCCTTCGAAAGTTCTATGGCAGTCAAATTTTATTCAAGGTACATCTCTTTGTACTTTCACTCATAATTTCGTTTGGCTTAAATTTGAGTTTAACTAGGAAGATGATACCAGAGATATAGGATTGACCTCTTCTTGTAAATCAGATACGGCAATGTCAATGACTATTTGAATCTTTGGTGATACGTAACGAAATCTCTTGCGAGAAAGAACCGAAAAAATACAAATGCAAACCACTAACCTTGAGTTTCTCAACTATGAAAATTATAATTCTGCGTAGTTTCGCAATGACCAAAAGTCGAGCTTGGAGAAAGAGTACTGGGGAATTCTTGCTTCATTTGAAATCAGGCTTCTCAGGTTATGTGCATCCTGATCTTTGGATAATGACATTTGAAGCATAGCAGCCTGCTCTTACACATTCTACAATAGGTTTCTCTTGAACCAGTTGAGACAAAAATCCTCCAACAAACGCGTCCCCTGCAACAAATGCAAGTGCAAAGTTTTAAAATTATGCTCTCTTTTACAAGATTAGTGAGCACAACGTGCCGCAAGTAGCTCTAGATAGAAGTTAGATCACTCTTCTCTAAGATTGGTCACTTTATGGGTAAAAACCAGGACCCAAAATAAGATATACGCCCTAGATTGTCATTGCTCGGGATTGATTTGCAGTAACTAGAAAGAATAACAATACTAATGGTTAATGAGCATGTTAAAGTAGGGTAGTATTTGAAAACCTCCCCTCCCATGTGGCTTGCATGAATGCATGCCACATGGGGTGGGAGGTTTTGTAACGAAGCTTTTGAGCATTTCCGTGTTGAAGTATTGGACACGCAGTCTTCAACAACCCACGTGTTACCATTAACATAAATTCATAAACCTTGCTCGAATGTGATAAGGATGCCTACAGTCAGGGTTCTAGTGCTTTTCTACAATACGAGAAAACAAGAAATCACGCACCTGCACCATTGGTATCAATGAGTTTTTCTTTTGGCAGCAGGATCACAGGGAACAACTTCACCTTCCCATCCTCTGCAACGACAACAGGATCTCCACCCTGAATAATGACGGTAATTCTTTTATGTGTTCCAGATGCCTTTGGCAATTGGGAAATTTTCAAAGCTATTTCTTCAACGTTTTCGGTCTGTTGATCAAAAATAACTTCAGTAAATCATATATTGGTGGAAAAAAGATGACAGCAAATCTCACGTAGAGCAGCCATCACCTCCCAGCCGTGAACTTTCGAGAAGGTTCTTGCCTCAGTTTCATTTCCAAAAAGAAAGTCAATGTATCTGAACCCAAATTATGCAATTGATTAATCAATTTCTCGATGATCCTTCCAAATAATTAACCAATAGTATAAGACATTGGCCTTACGGGAATGCTTTATCTAGAACATCTTTGAAGAACTCACAGATGAATGGAGCCGAAAGGTTCATTGCGAACACCTGCATGTACATGAAATATTTTAGAAGAAAAAGTTTAACCAGAAAGAAGCTATTCAGCAACAAATTGTGCAATAAAGTTTTGGTCCAATTGAATACCTTGTTTTTAGCAGCTGCGTGCTGAGCAACAAGCATTATAGATTCTGGGGAAACTGTCAGAAAGAAGCCAGCGATGTAGATGTACTTGGCCTTCTCAACTGTCAAAATGCAAAGGAGAATGAGCTCCATAGAATGCATAATACCAAACAAACAGTAACCAAAACTCAAGCTAACTACCCAAAGCCCAACTTTCCAGTCTCTTCAAATGCTCCGTTTTGTAGCAATTTGCAGCAGACAAATTAGCAACAAGAGATCTGTAAGGTATTACCCGTGATATGTTTAGTTAACTGAAAAAGAAAAAAGGATAAAGAAGCATGGGTTCATAACAGATTGCAAAGGCACCAAATAAAGTTAGAAAATTTTCTAAATGAATGTCTACCAGAAAAGTTTGGTTGCTTCAACGGCAACAGCAAAACCAAAGAGACTTGAATTCATGTCTTAACAAGAAAGTTACATAAGAATCTCCATATAGTTCACTAAACTGGGGAAAAACATCTGTGCCCTTTTGTCATTACAGCATTGTCTACCCAAGCTAACGTCATATAACAATAAAGGTTTATGTGCCAATATCAACAGAAATTTATAGCTGTCCCTCAATGATATGACCCAGGGAGAAGAGCAAGGAAAAAATCATAAAAAAGATAAATTTAATTAAGTGGCAGTTGAATTTCATCCCAATCAGAAGTGTGGAGGCCAAAGTGAGCACATGGAGAATCGCAGGGACTAGATGCAAACTGGAAAAATTGTGGACCAAACATTCCAGCACTCTTTCGTATTGATTCTCAGCCCATTTTGACGTGCCCTTCTCGGCTAACAGATTTCCATGTGAATTTTCAAGCTTTTTCGTGTTTCTTCTTTTATATTATTTTTAATTAATTAAGTTAGTTAGAGTTAATTTATTTTTTTTTTAATTTTATTAGAATTATAGCATGGTAGAATTTCTTTTCAGTTTTAGATTAGGTTTCTTTTCCTTCAAGAATTAGGTGTTATTTTTTACCCTATATATAGGTGTTCGATTGTAATATAATTGAGACTATCACGGATTATTGAATTTATCATATTTATGAGAGAATGTCTTCGTTTTTACTTGTTTTTGTGTTTAGAACAAATTATTGAACATATCAAAAGCAGTGATTAAACTTTTTTGGCATTCATCATCTCATTGGTTCCTGTTTCTGCATCTCGACGGGTTTGCAGTTTAATATAGATCGGAAGGTTCTTGAGGCGTGAGATTCAGGTTGAGGGGTTGAAATAATCACTACACCCCAATTTTAGGTTTTCTGGGGTTTGTTCCAATCCTTTATAGATTTCGTTGGCACCGCCCTAATGTTGGTTCGCATCACTCAATATAAGAAGTTAGAAGCCACTGCTAAATTGGGCTTTCACAACATGAATTTTGTTCAAGGTTCACCCGTACTAGTTGATGTCAAACACCTGTTTCTCACTAAATGCACTTCTAGCAAGTAGAAGTTCATTTGGCTTGGGTCATGAGATGCATGTTAAGCCACTGACAGCTTAAGAGTCCAACTTAATAGCTAAGATCTCGATAGTTACCACACTGTTGTAGACTTGTAGAATCATAGATGTAGCTCCATATTATAATCTCCTAACAGCCTGTTAGCTTCAGATTGAATAATGTAAAGTAGTACCCTATGTGGAAACTGTACCCTTTTTGGAAATTAGGTATTCAATTTTACATGTAAAGTAGGAACAGGGAGGGGGGGTCATGAAATAGGACGCCCCCTATGAACCAGGCAGGGATGAGGAAATGCTCTAAAATGTAAAATGACAACTGACATTAGTAAGACCACCAGTAAACCATCTGTTATCTTTCTTTGTCATTTTAAAAATTAATTTTCACTTCTGTTAAACGAAAAGGGTTAAATATGACATCTAAATATCACATATAAGTTTATCATGGTTGGACGTATCAAAAACCTAATTAAGTGAAGGGATGGTCAACGCCAACACGTGATAGGCTGGGGAAATATAATCTTACATGATTAGGAGACTGACCTTTCACCACTGACCACGCATACAGCACAAGTACCAGTAGGAGAATCATCTTCATGGTAATGAACCTAATGCGAACAGGTGGAAAAGAGAGAACATATCTTAATGGATGTTATCAATGAGAAACTGCCAAAAAAAAAATTAAAAATCAAGGAAAAACTTGAAACTGTAATGTATGATGAACAACGTCTGCCTGCTACATACAATCTTAAGCAGTTACAAGAAGATTAAAATATTAAAAATGACTGTGGCACTAAAAGATGAATGTGAAACCCATGATAACTCTTTCCCTTAACAAGAGAGGATCATGCCTATGTCAATAGGGAACATGATGAATAAGAAAAGGCAGAAAGCTAAAAGTGAATAATAAACTTACGTTAACACCAGCTTGCTTTGCATTTTTCTTCATTTCCTCCCCGTATTTATCCTCTCCGATGGAACCCATATAACTGGTTGCACCAGGAATTTGAAGCATCCACTATAAAGGACAACAAGAAACTTGATTCTTCTACGCAAGCTAGCAACTAGAAACACGAAACAAAATAGTTTGAGCTATAAAATGGACTTCAGGTTACCTGAGCAACTCTAACTGAGTTCTGAGCAGCTCCTGCAGTATCACTGTATCAAATTACAAAATGACCAACAATGCTCATTGGTAAATGAGGAAAAATGGTGGTAGAGCAATTTTAAGAATCCAGTTACACAAAAAATGACCTCCGGCAATGTACTCCACGTTGTACTTTGATGACATTTCGTCATACCTGAGAAATACACTCATGAATACTACTTCCGTGTATGATTATAAAAAATGTATGATTACAAAAAATGTTCTTTCTACAAAAAAGGGGGGGTGGGGAGGCAACAAAAAACTTCAGTTCTCTTCCTATCTGCAAACCTTTTGAGTAACTGAACAGTAATGCATTTGTCCAGTTTTTTTGTCTATAAAATATTACTAATTCAGTTCTGTAGGATGAAATAAGAAAAATATTAAAATGCCTAACTGCAGATCTTGAAGGAAAAAATGATGGCACTGTAGCTATTGGCGCAAACCCGTAGGGCCTAAGGAGACAAGAGACCTGCTGCCCGTAGCGGTGAAGAGAGCAAATGATATTTCAGTTTAAGATTTACAAGGTAAACATCCAATAGAAACAATTTCTTCCTACAGGCAAAATGAAAATAAATTTTTGAGTGTGGTTTTTTCAATCTTCATTGGCTAATATTTGTCTAAGATGAAAGAGACTGTTAAATTACTGGCCAGCACTTTCTGAAAGATAAGCTCATATCATCTAATAGCAAAATGCAGACTGCCGCATCCCATTCAAGAAGCTCAGTTTATTGTCTATTTGAGCTACCAACTAGCTAGAAAACAAATGTGACCAATTTAAATGGCTATACCATTTCAAAGTAACCATTCTCATATGGACACTCCTAACTGACTGTGTTTCTATTCCAACAGTCTAAGTAAAAATAAGGTGCCATGCATCAAATTAAATTTTCACATAGATCCAGTTCTCAAAATTAATTGTGCTATTAACATATTGTATCATTCAAAACTAGACTTTTTGGTCATCATGACAACCACATGCAACTAAAATGCATGCTGAAGAATGAATAAACCAGTTTGTCTAGATACATAAACATCTTCTGAAGTCTTCCAGTTCTTTGTGACTTTACCATGCAAACTGTAAGCATGAATTGCTAAAAGTTGTGTTTCTAGAAAAAGTATTCTGCAGGTCAAGAAACAGGAAACAGAACAATCGAAATAATGACTCTATCTCTGGTGGTTGAGGAGCCAAAACAAAAAAAGTAAGCCTCATTCCCAAAATATTAGGAAACAGCTAGATGAATCTTTTTCGAGGATGATTTTGTTTCATATATCCCAAGAAATGTTTACAAGGATAGCTTGGCAGTCCTCAAAAATAAATAGCACAGCCAAAGAAATTTCCTTTCTTATTAGACAGACATTACCGACCCTGAAAGGTGAAAGGGATACCACGGTACAATACTAATGTGGAAAAGAAGATGAAGTTTTATCTTCTCCATTGTATTGTTGCTTGCGTCCAGAACATGTGCACGTGTTTTTATCATGGCTCCTCCAAACTATGCATTACGGAGTAAGATACTTTACAAAGTTTTGTATTTTGATTGGATTCTATTATTATTTTCCAAGACAATGAAGAAACCCAGTACCCACTTAATTACTGAAAACATTTCACCAGAAATTTAATAACGCAAAGAAGTCATCGGTCCAACTAAACCGGGGAGAATTACTTACATGGGAAAGTGCTTTTCCTCTGCCAGAATTGCATTGTTCAGTTTAATACCATACTTGTCATGAAAAATAGAGGAAAAGAAATACAAAATTAGCTTCGTTACATTAGCCTAAATATTGCATCCAGATCGAAAATCAGTATTCCAGTTGCACTTATCTGTAGAATTAATACCAGTAAATCTGATTACATTATAACTGTTGGGAAATTCGACATCGAATATGAATTCAGATTAACCCAAGATCTTTGCCTTCGTATGAGAAATATCAAGTAAACAGGAGAAAAAGAAATAACAACACAAGATTTACATGGGCCTCAAAGATAGAGATTTTCCATTATATGAAAAATTGTTACAATCATATAACATTTCACTCACACCAAACCCCAACACGACCCCAAGAACACCCACTAGGTTTTACCACACTCAAACTTCCTTCTCTTTGATAAACCCCAAAAAGAACCCTTGAATACTAAGCCTAGATTTCTTTCTACATCTTGGCGGTGCCTTTTAACAAATGACCAAAGCCCTCTATTTATAACGGTTGAAACCTTCCACCGTCATTGACAACTTGTGATTGGTTGTCAGTCTACAAACTCTTGTTCTTTATCGATAACTAAGTACGCCGTCTTTCACTTCTTGCAATTAGTTGTTGCTAGCTAAGATATCAAATCCAAATTGAGACTCGTTCTTCATTATTATTAACTTGCAAGAGTTCAAAAGCAAATTGAATTCTTCTGCCAAAGGGATAATGTTTATCCATTCAAGAATTCAATTCCAAATCGAATTCTTCTTCCAACTTGCCAAATGGATAATGCTTATCCATTTAAGTGTTTGAACCATTCACGTGCTAGAATCATAATCGAGCTCTTTACTGAAACTTCAAGAACTCAATTCCATTGTAACTGTTTTGAGCCAATTCTCAACAATAACAAATTCACAATTCACAAGAAACAATAATATACCGAGGCAAATACATAAGCCTCCACGTGCACAGATCAGTGAAACTAAATGCTATTAGGTGAGATCGTCAGACAACTAACTGCTATTAGATCCCAGCTTAAATTCTCATATTCATCGACGAATACATAAAATTGTGGGTTTCAACGAAATTACTTGTTTAGGAAATCTTGATCCACAACAGCTGAAATATCCAAAAGTGCGTTTCCCGTTCCCAGTAGAATCCCTTCGTACTCCATTTCCGATTTCAAAAATCCGAAATAAACTTGGGATGGCTGAAATTTCAGTAGCGAAAGAGTAGTGCGAGGCCTTCACGTTTAGGATTCATGCGGATGATCATTTATAAAGGATGAATTGATTGTATCTAATAACTTGATCTCTACCATCTTTTTCCCTTTTTTATTCTTTTGATAAATTGGATAGTTAGTGCGTGTCACATTTTACACAATCTTGTCTCTATTCTTTTTTCATCTCGCGAGTCTCTCACCTTTCATATAATAATTAAGTTTAGTTTTTTCGTCAAGGTTATATCCATTTTTCATTAAACCCCTACAAATTACCCATTTTACACCTGTTTTTTTAAAAGGTTGGAACCAAAAGAGAAAATCTCCTTGAGTTTTAGAAAATTGAAAAAGAAAAAAATTAAAAATAAATATTATTGAAAAAATATGAAAACAATTTTATTCCTTCCAACTCAACCCAAACCAACCCATGTTTGTCCTCCAATTCCACTTTGACACGAATTTATTTCCTATGAGAAGAGAGTATTACAAAATTAATATTTATTTTAAGATATTTTAAATATTTTTAAAGAAAAATATGATATATATATATATATATTTATTTCAATCATATTTTTATTTTTATAATTTTATTAAATTGTGAGAGCAATTTTAGATTTTCTTCAAAAATAAAAATCATCCACTTTTCTTACCATAATCGATTTTTACTTTTCTTTTGACCGTATCTTTTTCACATTTCAAGTATTTTCAGGGTCAATTTTTCTCACCCTGGAAGTAGAACACAAGACGCACTAAATAGAGCAAAGGAGATAGAAATCTCACCCAGAAAAGGGAAAATAGTAACAAGTTAACAGCCACACTCGAAGATTAACAAGACAACATGATGTTTTCAACCAAAAACAGAAATCTTCATCCTGTAATGACGACTTGCCTTCTTCTGCAAAGAAAATCACAATTGATAACTTCCTCATATGGGGGCACCAAATTTCACTGCTTCAAATTGTGACCCGTAAAACTGAAAGGGTTGGAGGAGCTCCCATGGAAATAAAATATATTTCCACTATTTTTTTTCTCATTTTTGTCTAAATTCAGTACATTATATCCCTATGTATACATGATAAATAGAAGTACATAGAAACTAAATAAGCCACAAAGATTTAATACAAGAGAGGGCAGTCCATAGCAGTTGGGTGCCAAGCAACCCACAGCATTTTCACATCCAGCTTGCTACGACCATGGATTAAACGTCACAAGCCCTGGGAAGGCAATGCTGGGACCTTGTGAGGCCCTGTTCCAACTTCCTGGGACACAACTGGTTTAAGATCGTAACAGTCGACGCTTGTAGCGTTTGAGTACAGATGCCAAATTTTCCTTTCCCATGGGGAAAGCCACGTCACCAGCTGCAGTGCCTGTTCGACCCTTTCGTTGAGATATGGCGATTTCGATATCTCTGATAATGTCTAAAAGCGTAGCTGGAGTCGTAAATTTTCCCCGAACAGGCCTCGGAGGAGGGGGCAGGCTCTTCCGATCTTGAAATTGGGGGAGTCGACCGTTGTTGATAGTCGACAGGAAGCTGAAGACAGAAACATGGAGCCATGGGAGAACGAGGTTTCGAAAAGGCCAGTTCAATAATCCCCTGCAGAGAGCCGTTCATGTGAAATCAAAGGTAACATTTAGGAACATGCTGACAGCAGTGCAGTAGTAGTAACTCAAGCAAGAGGGCGTCAGGGTTGAGAAACACTATGTACTAGGCTAAAATGCACTGCAAAATTTAAGGGCTTGTTCTCTTCCCTATTTTAGCCTGTTTCCAGTTCTCCAAAACATTGGGAACTTGAGTCTCTTCATATTTTTGAAAGAATAATGCAACACAGCATCACTAGTGCTACAAAACATACAACATGGCATTAAATGATAGGTGTGTCACTTACTCATGCATTTAGTTTAACTTGTCATTTAATGGCACATTTGTTGCCACCTTAATTCATGCTACATAGCAGTGTTATTTCTAAAAATACATTTTCAAGAAACATGGAATAATTTTAGAACAAAAACTCAAAACAACGTTTTATCATTTTGAATGTTTTTAGAGAGAGAGGCCAAACAAGGAAAAGAAATCCATTTTTCCTTAAATTGCAACCAAAACACAATAGCAAATTCAAAACTGAAATACGAAGAGAACAAAGCCCTAATTTTCTTGTGTTCCAATATTTTATACAAGCCATGGCACCCAAAAAGCAATGAACCAGCAAAAGGAACATGCATGAAACAGCCCCTTCTTAAACCATCTCTCTTGTTTGAGAAATGATTCTCTTTCAAGAAGGATGATTTAAAGATAGAGATATACTATTTTAAGTCTCAGATAAACAAAATAGATCTACAAGCAAACTGGCATCCAAATTAAACTAGGACTTAATTGCACCAGTAGTGATTTGATATCATAATGCTGCATGAGTTCAAATTATTGGAAATACACAGATACAATTAGTAAAGAGGAATAGCTTCACCAAGAAAGTGTCAAATAGCAGCATAACTGCGTTACCACACATACTAATCCGAAAGGCCCCCACTAAACATCTAGGATCCTTAAATAACTAGGGGAAATTTACAAAACACATCCTATACCTGGGGTGTATTTACAATTTACATACCATATTTTCAAAATTACATTTGACATGCTGCATTTTATTTAATGGTAAAAAAAAAAATTTAAAAATAAAAATAAAAATTTGTTTGAAAAAGATAATGTATAAAATCACCCTAAAGAGAGCAAATCAACCTTGTTATTCAAACAAATTTTTATTTTAATTTTTAAATTTTATTTTTTTTCATTCTCCCTTCTATTATTCAATTTTTCTAAAAAGATAATTATAAGCAAAAGATGACATACTACAAGTAACTTAAATGTACAAAAGGAAATTAAGAAAATAATACAAAATATCACATACTATTTAACTTGATCTTTTTCATTCATCAAACAAAATTATATCCAGCACATAGTGAAAATGAATTCATATTTGACACCTTTTATAAAGTTGAATAAATTTTTTTCTATATTTTCCATTACGTTATTAAATATTTGATATAATATTTAGGATGTGATTTCTTTGTTGCAATAAGGGTATTTTAGTCTCTTTCAATTTATATATAGTAACAGTTTACGATTTTATTATGTTTTTATAGGAAAATAGTGTTTTTGGTTACCATTGTATAAAGTACAATGTGTAGAATGTAAATTTTGAAAATAAGTTATGTAAATCGTAATTACACTCTAAATACGGGGTGCCTTTTGTAAATTTCCCAATAATTAATTTGGATAATCATGAGCCACACAAAATACAAATGCATGTTCCTAGCACGAAGCAGAATAACCTAAAGTAATAGTAATTAGAAGAAATTATCGAATTTCTATTTGGCAAAGAAAAAAGCACAAGACTGAACTAAGAACAAAAGAAGGTAGAAATGGAAAAAGGTAAATTACCTGAAGACGATTGAGTACATATGTGTATTTTCCCCAGAGTTCTGGCCTGCTTTCCATGAGTGAGAGATCAAGAATCCTACGAATGCACCATACACCGAAGCTTACAACAAGATCTACTCTCCAAACACATCCATCACCACAATGAGGAATTGACAGCAACTTCATATAGTCTGTCTCGTCAATCTTTATGCCAGAACCAAG
>CAVNYN010277091.1:0-11819 GCA_963692815.1 Nyctanthes arbor-tristis
CGAATCTAACCCTCAGCCCAAAATTCTTTTAAAATTTATATAGAAAAAAATTAAAAAATGGGTTAATTACACTTAACGTCTCTCAACCTTTCAAGTTATTTTAGATTAAATTTTCAATCTTTAATTTTAGTTATGGGCGTCCCCAACATTTTAAAAGTGTTACACTTAATATCCCTATGACGATTTTCGTCTATTTCTACCATTAAATTAGAGAGTATTATAGTAAAATACAAAAAATCAGAATATTTTAATGTTCAAATTTTTTTAAAAAAATAAATAAATAAATGTGGGAGACACGACAACAAAAGTGCTGTCATTTCCCTAGCGGGTAGGAGGAGCCCCTCCGACTGCCGCCATTTCCGACAGCCAAAGGAGGTGTCTCCCCCAACTTTTTTTTTTAATTATAAATTTTGAACATGAAAATACTTAATTTTTTAGAGTTTACCATAATACCCCCCAATTTAATAATAGAAATAGACGAAAACCATCATATTGATGTTAAGTGTAATACTTTTAAAAGATTGGGGGACTCTCAAAAGTAAAATTAAAGGTTGGAGACGTAATCTAAATTAACTTGAAAGGTTGGGGATGTTAAGTGTAATTAACCCTTAAAAAATTTATATTAACATTATTAAATTTGTAATTTTTTGAGTTATAACCCGTGCAAATTAAATTTTTAGATCCACTACTAATTATATTGAGTATGTCTTTAATTTATTATTTTTATATATTCCTAATTAATGTATTTTTCATTAGTCTACTTTAACTTATATATTAAAATTATTTTCAAGCAATTAATGAGATACAATGATATAATATGAAAACATAAACGTAAATGTTAGATATCTGCTTGTCAACAACTTGAGAGTTCGAGAGTCATGGGCACAAGTTACGAAGAAAACTTTAGTCATACAATTATACTTGAATTATTTTTGAGCAATTGGAACTCCACACCAACATATATGAATGATGCTATTTTGGATGGAGCCAGTTGTCAATAATGAAGTGTGTCAAAAATATTATAGATTAATAATAATTTATATATTAAATTTTTTTTACAATTATTTGTATGGTCAAAAAAAATTTTTTTTTTTTTTTTGTCTAAACGGGGTGTCCCAAGTAAACGCCGCCCCCTGGGGCAAAAAAAAAAAAAACCGACGCCCCTTCTAATACACGCATATATTTAATTTCACTTTTATAAAGTAAATACTATATTTATTGTCAACTAAATTTGTGTCCATTGCCACTAATGCTACTTAACATTATTTTGAACAATATAATACTAACAATTTGTTAATAATAACGTCAAGACTAACATAGTCTAATGGTATATGAGTGAGTTTTCTACTCTCTTCTTTAGAGTTCAATTCTCGTTCCCTAGACTCTACATTTTTATTGAAATGACAACTTTTTGAGTAATTCTAAAGAGATATGGAAAAATGATATAAATAAGTGACATGTATATTTATGTGTCACATATAGATACTCTTTCATCATCAAATGTAATTATACTACATCTATAAAATCACTTATTTATTTCACATTTTTATTATGTCGCACTAGAATTTTTTATGTATAAATGTAAAAGCGTGAGTATAAAATTTGTGCACATATGAAAATAAACATTCCTCATAAATTCTACCGATATGGTAGGTAGGTTTATAAATAGATTTAAAATTTAAATTTTATATAAGCGTTGAGATTTGATTGTACCATGTAGAGAAAATGATGAAAATAATATAAAAATTCACATCACATAAAATATATAGTTAAATATGATATTGTTATGTATTTAAAATTTAAAATTTAAGTTGATTGATAAATTCAATAGGTTTAATTGGATTTTAAAAAATTGGTTAGCTTGAAAGTGAGCAGTTGACGCCACGTGTAGATTTGTTGGCGTCATTTGTCACACGTTTCTCCCCCAAAGCGTCGCCTTCTAGAGGGAATTCATGAAATGCACGTGACAGCATGGTGAGCAGCATTTACTTTTTTCCATTAAATTTTAAAATTAATTAATAGCAGTGGTGGCATATTTGTTGGCGTGTTGGGCGTGAGCTTCTTATCCGTCCTAACAACTTTTGGCTCTATTTCACGCTTCTGCGCCTCACTCGTTTTTGGCGTGTCCTTTTACGGCTACGTTTGATTCGATACAACCGACGGATATACGGAGGGATAAGCAAAGCTCGTTTTACATGTTTGGCGCAACATGCAATCGAAGAAGATAATATTGTGATCTATTATTATCTCCTGCTTCTATTTGTCTCTATTATTATCATATGTTTCATCTCTATTCCTATTGAGTTGTGCTATTTGAACAAAAGTCTATATAAAAATTTTAATAAAACTGACATATGACACAATCCTATTTTTCAACACATCACATTATTTTTACATCAATACTAATCACACAAGACACATGTCTATTTTGTCTAACTCTTTGTCTCTTATTTTGTCCAACTAGAATTTTTCATTCCTATTTGCTACATCTTAATGAATTGATAATTGATCAGTGTGAAGGTAAGAGAGTCACACCGAATTTGTTTTGTCCAATGTGGAGTCGAAGAAGATCAGATTCATTTGGTTTGATGAATTAAAATTATAAGTGAAAGGCTGTGTTGGGTTGAATGCAAAAGTGGGTTTAAAACAATATAGTGCTAGTGCACACACGTTGTTGTTATTGGAAAATTATTATTTTTGATACAATTTGGGGAATTTCAAGAAGAGGTATAGACTCGAACTCAGGATGTCGTCTTGATAAGACTATTCTTTACCACTTGAGATATCATCCTTGATCTTGTTGAAAATTTATTATTTATATTTATGTGAAATACTAGTTACTAATATTTAACATAATTATTACATGACATCTTGGTCCCGTGACTTGTTTCACTTGTCAAGCTATTAGCAGGGAGGGAAGAAACATCTTATTAAGAATTCCAATCTCTTATGGGATTTCGCTTTGTGCGGTAGCATTCTAGCAGTAGCAATTTTGTTCATTTGACGTGGGTGCTGATTTCTTTAGCTTCACTTATGTAACAACTTCATACCCCGCTTTGTAATATGCATGGGGTGGTATATCAATTCCCATACAAAAGGTGGATCAAGAGTTGTCATATAAGCAGGCCTCATATTCAAAAAAATAAAAAGTAAAAAACAACAATAACCTCTAGAAGAACAAACATGAAACTTACCTAGAAAGAAGATATTGTTTAGACAATTAAATTGACCGTAAATTTATCAAAAATAAGTTCCATGATGTGTATTGGGTGAAAGTTGAGTGACTGTTCAAATCTATTTATTCAAATTGAATTATAATGAAGTAAAATAAGTGGTGTAGATTTAATAAAAATTTTAAATTTGTAATTATAAATGGACAGTAGTCAAATCAGTAGTCAAATCAATGATAAGTAATATTATAATATATTTTCTTAAAGAGAATCAAACATCTCCTGAATTAACATTAGAGCCATGAGCTGCTTAGAAAATAAGAAAGTACCCTTTTCATAGGAACTTAATTTTTTTTCGTTTTCGAAAAACTCTTATTTACATTGAAAATTTTCTAGTATAAGCGGATAGTATTTTATAGCTTCATCCAAGACCCTATATCTTAAATAGATCAATTAAAGATAAATAAATATTTTTTACCATCTATATATATAATTCAAGAGTTACTGGGCACAATTAGACTAATTTTTCTCGCCTATTTCGATTGGCAAACTTAGAATTCTAGTGTTTACCTCATCATAACGTCATTAATACCTTCATTTTTTTATTTTTATTGAATGGATTTCTTTTTCTTCTTATTCTTCTTCTTCTTCTTCTCTCTCTCTCTCTCTCTCTGATATTTCTAATTTAAATAACGTTATTTTTATTTTTTGCGATTAATCTGCGTACATGAAATTGTAAGGTTGTCGCTAATTGAATAAATGTGTATAACTTTTGCATCCAGAGTCTGTTTTCAGCCCATGACACTAACTTTTATTTTGTATTCAATTATCCAATCATATCTCATATATATCTATCTATATATATTATTATATACTTAACAATATGATAGCTTCCATTTCACTTTTTTCCGCCAAAAAACACTTGCTAATCGGAATATCTCATATTGGCTATTGGTTTAATTTACTAATCTTCGCCATTGATTTATATTTTACTTTTTAACTTTATTTACTTTTGATCTATTATCAATTTATAGATTCTTTTTTTATCTTTCATTTCTCTTTTATTTTTTAATTATTTATAGATATATTTGATTTAATTTATTATTATCACTATATTTTCTAATTTTTAATTCTATTCGCTAAATCAAATTTCATTTTTTCCAAAAATAGATATATTTTTTTATCTACATTTTCCTTCATTCCTCTAATAGAACTCATTCTATCTGAAAAATTTTACAAATATCTCTCACACTACATTTAAACTTTCTGCTCATTATTTTGAGAAATTTTATTTTTGATTGATTTTCTTAGTTTTTTGTTTCAATTTATCTCACACTGTTGGATAGCTTCTAGATTGGTTCCAAGATTCACCAATATTCAGAAAATCAAACCTGTTATCGAATTGGAAAAGCTAATAGTTCAAGGTTATTGGATTGATTTTAATTAAATAATTAAAAACAAAACTATTTTTTACCTAAAATAATATTTAAATTTTATTCTTTCTTAAGAGCCGTCAACAATATCACTTTACGCATATAAAGAGAATCCTACATTAGTTATTTAGTAAAAAAATTAAAGATGTATACCTATATTAAGTTATTTGGAGAAGGGTTTATAATAGGGCCTTAGCTTATGCGCCTTGAATTTTTAAAAAGTTCAAAATTTTAATGAATCATTATTGAAAAATTTTTATTGTGAACCGGTGAACAGTATCCGTCTTTATCTCACACCGTCTAAATCGTACTGGTCGTTGAACCGAAAAACTAACAGTTCAAGCCTTCAAAGTCATCCGACCGATTTTAATTAAATAATTAAAATAAATTAATTTTTACCTAAAATAATGTGGAAAATGAACATTCGATTTTATAATTTTTTGATTTTTATTACCGCTTAAAAAAAGATTGAAAATTTATTTCTTTTTAAGAGTCATTGAAAATATGACTTTGGACATTGAAAAAAAAATCTCTCATTGATTATTTAGTGAAAACAATTGAGGAAGACCTCGAGCTTTCAAAAAAATTAAAATTTTAATAGATCATTATTGAGAAAAAGTTTATTGTGAATAGTATCTATCTTTATCTCACATTAATTAAATAATGATATAAATTATTGATAGAAATAATTGAGGATAATTGATATAAATTATTTTTATATAAAATAATGTGGAAAAAGAACATTCAATTTTATAACTTTTTTATCCTTACCGTTTAAAGAAAGGTTAAAATTTTATTTTTTTAAGAGCCATTGAAAATGTTACTTTGGGAATAGAAAGAGAATCACATATTAGTTATTAGATAGAAATAATTGAGGATGTATACATATATTAATCTACTTGAAAAAGAGTTATGTATAATGAGATCTTATGTCACACCCCCTCTAATTTTACAATATTTTCGAGTATCTTATATTGATTAACAAATTCTGTAGCGGAAGCTTCAATTTAAACAGTGAGGAAGGGACGTACAGAACAATCCAATTGACTTTATCTTACAGATTTTAACATATAATACTAATTACTTGAACTAACAAATAGAAAACATTAACACTAGGTTTTTCAAGAAAATATAAAAACACACAAGAAGTTGTATTAATAAATATATTTTATTTATTACTAAAATATGCCAAGTCACTAAAAACTTTTATAGTGAAAAGTAGAATTCAAATCAATGTAAAGAGTATATCTCACTATTATCTTATATGTTATAAGATGTAAAAACATATATATTATAGAGGTAGACATAAAAGTATTAAATTCATGTTAACTTCTAAGACATGTTTACATTACATACACAATTATATTCCTGTTTGCGAGCACGATCCAACTCCTGACTTGCCTTACTTTTCAAATGTTATAGCTTCAATCGTATACAAAAATTATAGTAAAGAAGGGCATGAGTACAAACTATTCAGTGATTAACAAAATCTTTTGATTCACTTTTTATTTGAAAGATTTATTTTCCAGAAAGTCATTCTATGCACAAAACTTTTCAATGCACAGATAGGCCCTATCACTAGTTAAACTACTACCCATGGTACTCGCAATAACCATATCAATTCAATCATAGCCATGTACAATTAAGTGGATCCACATTTGAATCCCGGTTGACTACTACCAGAATTTCAAACATATCAATACAGATAAAGAGCAGGTACCACACTAATCATCGCCTATCTCGGTATCATTAGACGGCTTCTAGTGTGATAATAGAGCAGAGCAGAACAGATACAGAACGGGTAGAGCATGTAGTGATTCAAAGTACAATATATCAATTTTTCTTTTCAATGCATCAGAATCCATGTCCATTACTTTAATCAAATACATGCTTAGCATTTCAAAACATCATCAATGTTAAAAGGAAATCAAAGTGATAGTTACTCACCTCTTTGACTTGGTTGTTCCAAAGATTCTTTGAACTGTTGACAAACGCCCTCAAAACATTCGTTTTCTCAAATCAAAGTGATATTTCATGTTGTATTCATTATATATATAATGAATGGTCATTTCCAAGTATGACATTTAAGGTTTAATAGGTTTCAAGGATTGTTTTTCTCCTATCAATATATTTGGACGAATTTTATCTTTTTATGTGAAGGACTTGCATTACCAAGGAGTAAGACAATTGTTATAAGGCAATTATAAAGGTGTAGAGAGATTTTGACTTAAGATGGTTAGCTATGGTGTTGAAGACGGCAAGGGATAGAAGTTTGAAGGGCTTAAGAAAATCTCCACCCCTCCCTAATATATATAGTTGCCAAAATATCCGAGTTTAACTGTTTTTAATAAACTTTTGAGTTCCACCAACAAAATTGTGACACGTGGCGCGACGAATACCGTACACTTGGTAGAAAAATTATCCGTGAGGTCCTTCCTCTTTGCATTATCTTTCAATTAGGTCACCGTTCTTTAGTTTATGTCAATTGAGGACTAAATTATTTCTCTATCGTCAATTGAGTAATAATCTTTTAATTTTCTAATACAATTCAAGAATTTTAATGACATTTTAAACAGTTATTCGATCATTCTCAAGATAACGTTTATATTATCAATAGCAAATTCATGTGATTATCCAATCATTATCAATACATTCTCAATAACCACATTCTAATTCGAATTCATTGTCCAAGTATCAATCACGTGATCATATTCATTTGGGTAATAATCTTGCTATCCAATGCCATTATAATTCTTGACAGTCTTGTAACCCTTCAAGTACAATCACATGGTCATATTTCAATTTTCATCATTTAATTAAATGGCAACTTGATTTAAAATTTTATGGGATGTTACATCTTAACTTATGGGCATTGAGCTTTCGAATATTTCAAAATTTTAATAAATCATTACTGAAAAAAATTTATTGTGAACTTGTAAACTGTCCGTCTTTATCTCATACGATCGGATTGTTTTCTTGATTTGTACCGCTATTCGCAAATTTTTTTCAATGTTTTCCTTAGTTTTTTTAAGACTATTTTACTTCATTAATGAAAGATATCGTATTACATGTAGCACCTATTTTCTTTTTCTTTAGACACACATAAACTATCAAATATTATAGTTTAAGGACTATTGAAAATGTAACTTTAGGCATAGATGGGGAATTTTACATTGATTATTTAGTAAAAAAAAATTGAGCTTTTATGCTTATATTAAACTACATAGAAAAGAGTTATGTGTAATAGGCCTCAACTTATGGGCCTTAAACTTCCAAAAAGTTTAAAATCTTAATAGATAATTATCGAAAAAAATTTATTGTGAATCGTATCCGTAGTTATCTCACATCATTGGATTATTTTCCAAATTGGTTTCAGTATTCGCAAATTTTCTTCAACGTTTTTTTAAGACCATTTTTTATCTTTCATTAATGAAAGATGTCGTATTATGGGTAGCATTTATATTTTTTTCTTTACAAAAATATAAACTATCAAATATTATAGTTTAAGGACTATTGGAAATGTGACTTTAGGCGTAGAAAGGAAATACCACGTTGATTATTTAGTGAAAAAAAATCGAGGATAATAGAGCCTTGTTTTATAGGCCTTGAGTTTCCAAAAAATTCAAAATTTTAATAGATCATTACTAAAAAAAATTATTGTGAACCGGCAAATCGTATCTTTTTTATCTCATACTGTCGGATTGTTTTCCATATTAGTTTCAGTATTAGCTGATATTTTCAATTGAATTGGTCATGAAGGTTCAGTTCTTTAAATACTTATTAAATTATATTGACATATTAAAATATTTAGTCTGTGGAAGGTGTCACGCCTCCACTAATTTTTACAATTTTTAGGATATTTTATTTTAATTTACAAGTTCCATAGCGCAAGCTTCAATTTAAACAGTGGGGACGGGATGTATAGAACAAACCAATTGATCTTATCTTATGGAGTTTAACATATAAAGCTAATTATATAAGCTAACAAGTTGTGAAAATTTTAAGAAAACGTTAAAGCTAGGTTTCTCAATAAAATGTAAAAACACAAGAAAATATATTAATAAATATATTTCATTGATTACCAATATGCGCCGAATCATTAGAGAACTTTTACAGTGAAAAGTAGGATTCAGATAAATGCAAATATTATATCTCTCTATTATCTTATATGTTATAAGATATGAAAACATATATATTATAAAGGTGAGGATAACAGTATTAAATTCATGGTAGCTTCAAAGACAGATATACACTACATACACAATTCTACCCCCGTTCGTGAGTACGATCCAACTCCTGGTTTGCCTTACTTTTCAAATGTTATAATTTCAATCATCTACAAAAATTATAGTAAAAAAGGGAATGAGTACAAAATACTCAGTGAGTAACAAAACCCTTTGATTCACCTTTTATTTGAAAGATTTATTTTCTAAAAAGTCATTCAATGCATAAAACTTTTCAATGGTGTACAGATGGGCCCTATCACTAGTTAAACTACTACTGTGGTGCAATTAAATGGATACACAATGAACCCCAGTTGACCCTTACCGAAATTTCCATTCAAAGCAGGAGCCACACTAATCTTCCATATCCCAGGATCATTGAATATGTCATAGTGTAGGAAACAATTCAAAGCAATTCAATACAGAACGAGTAGAGTAACTAGTGATTCAAATATAATAAAACAATCTTCCTTTTCAACGCATCAAATCAGATATTTATCTCATAGGAGACTTCAATCAAACCATAATTATCGTATCAAAATTTCATGAATGCAAAAGGGAATCAAAGTATTAGTTACTCACCTCAAATATTCATCGAATAATTCTAAGTGGAAAAGTGTCATTAAAACCTTAATATTTCTCAATTAAAGTTATTTCTTGAGTTAAGATCTAACCATATATAGTTAGGAGCCTTTTCCAAGTGTAAAAGGGGTGTTTTGGTGTGTTTTAAGGGTAGTTCTTCTACCTTTGCCAAGGTTAGACGGATTTGGGGAGTTTGGGAGGCAAAGGAAGGTTGGTTAAGTGATTTGGGAGTTTGAGGACTCATATGCCCTTTTTGTAATAGTTAAAATTAAGTTGTTTTTAATAAATTTTGAGTTCCGTCAATCAAATTACGACGAGTGGCGAGACGTGGCACCGTACACTTGGCGGAAAATTGCTCGAGCAGTCCTTATACTTTGAGTTATCTTACGATTAAGTCATAATGTTTTGATTCTTGTTACTTAAGCCTTTTCACTTACTAGGGTTTTATAATTAGGTTATCAACTTCCGAAATGATAACTTTATCACATTCTTTACCTTTAGGCTTCCTTGGGTCACAATTCTTTAAATTCTTGTGACGTACTAATACAAATTTACGTCGTTATTCAATACCGTAACCTTATGTGGTTAGTCAATCCTCATCAATACAATGTCAATAGTTACTTTCTAATTCCAATTCATTGTTCAAATATCAATCATGTGATCATATTTATTTGAGTAACAATCACATTTTCATATTTCAATTTTCATCATTCAATTGAATGGCAACTTGCAACTTCGCAATTCAATACGATTACATTGTCACATTCTAATTCTTGGCGCTCATTTGAGTGACAATTTTGTAACTTTACTATTGATGCATTTCAAATTTTAAATGTTTAATTGGGTAATAAGCTTGAAACCTTACAATACGATTCAAGCAATTACTTAATCATAATAATATACTTGCCTTAAAATTTTGCGGGACGTTACAGAAGGTGTATGTTATGAAAAATTAGATATAATTAATACATATTGTAACACTCCGCAAAAATTTGAAAAATTTTATTTTGACTTAAACCTCGAATAATGATATACTATAAGGATTCGGTAAGTAATTTTACGAAACATGTTATAATAATTTGAAAATATCTTTGTAATCGGCTAATTAGCCGTGACATTTGATAGGAAATTGAAAATATTATTGTAGGCTTCAATGAGGATGAAAAACGGTTTCTTGGATTTGTATCAACTGTATTCATTGGTTAGTAATATTACCAAAAGAAAAACAAAGGCAAATCGGGTAACGAGTTTGAGGCCAAAGAAGGCTTAAGTAAGAAATATGATACTATAGTGATATAGTAGAAAAGCCAATGACCTAATTATAGAATGTATTAAGTTGAATGACTCATTAAGTGATAAATAGAAAAATCTAGAGTACATTTGGACCAATAAAATTGCTCACATGAATAAAATGAGAGAACACTTGGCATCCTTACTAGCAAAATTTTCCATGAACTTCCAATTGGACTTATTTTTATTGGCTAAGCATTAATGACTTAGAGATAATTGAAGGCTCTTTTATTGGTGGAATCCAAAAATTTTTAGAAAGTAATTGAGAAAATTCGTGCATAAATAAATAAAGGCTTAGAATACCCTTAAGAAGCATTCTAAAACACCTTCTTTGCCTTCCAAACAAAGCCTACTCTATATAAATACAAAGCCTTACTTGAAGAATTACTTTAGTTGAGGAATACCCAAAGATTTGAAAGTATTTTTGCTACATATAAGTATCCACTAATCCTTACAAGGAACAAGAACAAGGTGAGTAACTAATGGCTTAGTTTCCATTGGCATGCTATCTCTTTGTGAAAAGAATGATTATTTGATGCTTATGATGATAAGAATTGGAATGTTTTCTTACATACTCTTCACTAGTATTGCCCTACCTATTCTGTAATGAATGACTTTGAATTGTTCCCATGCTATGACTTATTTTATGACCCCAGGATTAGAATGATTAATATGGTGTCTGTTTTGATTTATAATGCTCTCTGAAACTTCAGTAAGGGTCAACCGGAGTTATTGTAGATCCACGTATCATTGTATTGCCATGAGCATATTTGGCATTTGAATGATATTATTGCGCGCCACGGGTAGTAGGTGATTCTAGTGGTTGGGCCCTATTATGCATTTAAAAAAATTTGTGTATCTTTTACTTGTTAAACTTGTAATTGAAAAATGATTTTTCTTGAAATCTTGTGGCAAACCAATACATTATGTTACTCACGGGGTACTTAGTACTCACTCAATGTTTAATTAATTTTGTAGATGTTCATCCGCAAAATGTTTGAAAGGCAAGCCGAAACTTGGAGTGAGAACTCATGCGGGAGTCGGATATCACAAGTAATATAGATGGATTTGTGGGGATGCTATGAAGACGCCCCACAATTTCTTATGTACTTGGGCACCAC